>AJFL01001016.1:0-47722 GCA_000467735.1 Rhytidhysteron rufulum CBS 306.38
GGCGGCGGCTAGGGAGACAAAGCAGACGGGACAGACAGGAGACGGGTCGGTCAGTAGTAGGCACGACAGATACGGGCACGCAGGTGGTTGAGTGAGAAGCAGGAGAAGTACAGTCGCGTCGGGCGTGGCAGCAGTGGAAAAGAAAAAGGTCGAGGGCAGACGGGGCAAAGCAGCTGCTGGATGTGGAGGTGGCTCAGGCATAAGGATGGAATAGCATCATGCACCAGCAAATCAAGCCTCGAACCTGGGCATATTATCAACATCTAAGGCCGGGGGGTGCACAACGCATCGTCATCGCCCTGTCAGCCCTCTGCCATGGTACTCTGGGATGATGTGCACTGCTTCTCTGTAACCTGATGCCAGCCGGCAGCCTCTTCTTATTCTTCTTTTGCAGCAGCAGTACGACGGGCAGTCCATTTGTCGTGCAGAAGGCGCGCGAAGTAACGTGTTGAGGACGAGAATACGGGGGGTTGCTGTTGCTGAATACGGACTGCGCTTGGCGCCTCACGGCAGTAGTCGTTTAGTACGGAGGATAGTGGGCTCCCTCTGCTCCTGCCGCCGTTGACCTATTCGCCCGCCCACTTGATCGGGATCACGGCTTCTTGCTGTTGTTCTGGTGCAGAGGCCGTGGTCGGACACGTCTATCGGCGGTATTGCACAGGATCTGGAGAAAGGCATGCCTTGTCCTGGACCTGGTCTATACATCGCCAACATTTTTTTATTGACATATTTCTTTTCCGGGTTGTTTGCGAGGAAGGTCGCGCATGCTACTGCACATCAACGGGTGGGGAGAGCGATGATCGCTAGCTAGCCTTCTAGCGTTCGTCGCCGGAGAGGCGCAGCACCACAGCAGAGCGACGCTGCTATTTTTACCCACCTTTCAGCTCTGCACAAAATACCCTCGCCATTTCCCATCTGCCCTAGCCAATCATCCCGCGATTCAGCGCTGCAGGCCTTATATGTCGCCGCCTCCCATTCGCACCTTTCCTCTCCCTTCTTTGCCGTTGTTCGTAAAAATCCGACCGACACTGTTCGTATCTGTGCCAACTTGAAAGATATCACCGTCGCATTGCTCAGGATCCGCCAAAACTAACTTTGCTGGGCAATTGATAATTATTCTATGCGACTGTCTGTCTAATCCCAGCTTTCAACCATCATGCTCGAAAATATATCTTATCTCGAGCTTCACAACAACCATCTCATCATACAGACGTGTAACCCACCTTCCACTACCCGATTCGATGCAAGGGACCACTCGTTCTCGTGCTGTAGAAGCAATGCACGAAGATTAGAACGCAGCCTTTTGCTTCTAGCTCCCTCACTACCTTTCTTCTTATTCGTCGCCATCTCTTCTAGTCGCTTTCGATGGTTTCTTCTATCAAACCAACCAACTACATATGGTATCACCACACTTACTCCAGCCGTTTCAACGTATGACGACACCAACGGGACGAAATTCCGGTCCCGTAGCTACTAATATTAGAGAAAAAAACAATATTTTGACAGTAGCACTACAATCTTCTTCGCAGGCACTTTACACTCTTGTATCTCCAATGCTGCCTGGTGCTTGCGTTGTCTTTCCAATCAGTAAGAACGAATAAGCCTTGTGAGAGGGCTTCCGGCCAACGATCCTAATATACAACCTTCCCCAGCCCCATTATCGGCAATCGACACGCTACCTTTGACCTACCTTGCATCGAGATAATCTAGGAAATGTAAGCAATCGCAACAATGAAGCAACCCAACGGGGGCGGAAGCAGTGGTGATGTTACTATCAACTTTCACTATCGATACCAAAGTCTGCGGCCCTAGCCCCGATGGCCAACGCCCCCGCGACCTTCTAGTAAAAGCTTCATAGCCCCCTCCTCCCAGCCAAATAGGCCCCATTACGACCAACACCAGTAACCCCCGCCCCAAACCAACACCGACTGCACCGCCGTACTTCATTCCACCTGGCAACACACAAACTAGCTTGATCACGACATCACACTTTCTACAGCCTTATCCGTTATCCACTTATGTCGGTCGATAACCGTGAACCGCCCCCGGCTTAAAGACCGTGATGGGGAGTCCAAGGCGGAAACTCCGCAAGCACCATAAATGTTGGTGTAAAGTAGTGAAGTTGGGCTGTATATGGAATCAGCAACGGTTGGCTCTATGAGTTGCTTGGTGCTAAATTTATGAAGAGCATTGCGTCATTATACTGTAGTCAGTGTACAGAACTATTCACTGATGATGAGATACACCATCTTCACTTCACATTGCTGATCATCATCACCATCTCCACAGCCTCAGCAATTTCCAATCCCAAATCCACACACCCCCATGAGTTCGATACCAAGGATGCTCAAATCAACCCACCTTATATCCATGACGGGTTCCTTTTTAGTCTCATAGGATGGGCGTGATGTTGCTTCTGGCTTCCATACGTCATCTGCGTAGTATTCGTTGCTCCATAGCTCAACAGATTGGATTTCTTTTTTCTCCCCACCGGAAATGGCACATGTTCGTGAGCTTCGTTTCATTTTTAGATGTTCCATTTCCATTTCATAACCATACCACGCATCCACCCACACCAAGACATAGCATGGCTTCTCTTATGCCGGGTAATGCCATATTGCAAGACCGTCCGCATGAAGAGTGTTCTGTGTCGGTCATGGAAGGGCAAGCTCCATCAGGATTGATGTGTTCCAGATAATTTCAAGAAGAGAAGGGGGAACACCATAGCTTAAGCCTGGTATCGTTTTCTCACCACACCACAACCAAGTCCACCATAATGCGTGAAGTGTTATATCCAGGTCCCAAAAACATTTCAAGCCTCCCACTTGTCCATTATAATTCCCCATACGATCACACCCATGACTCCATGATATCAGATTATTTAATATACGCATAGCGTTCTTGGCTTCATCTTTGATCTCGTCGTGACCATACAGTTCAACATTTTCTGCGTGCTGTTCCCATGATCCGTTGAGAGTGTGCTTGTGTGATTTCCTAATCCTCCACCACTAGTGTAGTGAAGAGAAAGAGAAAAGAAACTTCTCGGGCCAGCGGGAAGAGGGGTTTTTATACCTTTGAATAGGGGTAGCTTAGTAAGATGTTTTCACTCACCGCTACTAGTATAAAAATCACGTGGGAATGAAACGGTGAAGACGGGAATGGAAGGTGGGCGAAGATGGAAGAAGCGGTCAGAACCTGGTGTGTTGGGGTATATAAACCCTCTTTTCCCCTCGCCCTTGGATTCTTTCTCTTCTTTCTTTTCTTCACTACACTGATTGGGTTTGGTTTGGGTATGGAACAACACTGCTACCATCCTGAAGTTATGGTTTCTATTTTCTTCCAAAAACCCGGCACAAACCAGCCATAAGTTGGAGAGTGTGGTTTCCACCATAACCCAATTGCCTCTCATGCGGTTTGGTCACGACCTCCATGGAGAGATATGGATCTTGTGCTTTTCTTTTGCCAACACATAGAAACCAACACCTACATTGAAGTAAAATATGGGCGTTGTTTTGGCACTTGGTTCAAGAATGGCACAATATTCGCTTGATGTGGGTTTACGACAATGTAGGAGCTAACGGTATGCAAAACCTATGAACCAGCAGCAACATGTCTGGCTTCTTGCTTTTCTTGGGTCATGGTGTGGGATGTTGGTTTGGAGGTGTGGAACAATCAGAAATGTTTGGTGGTTCATGTGGGAGAACTTGGTGATACTGATTAAGCATCTACATCAGAAATCTTGATGTTAACACTCCGCAAATCCCTCGCGACTCATGTTCGCATCAAAGTCTGCAACCTTTTCGATTAATGTGTTCGAGTGTTCCGAACGAGTATTCGATTAGTGAGTATGTTAGTGAGATAGGGATTATACCAAGAAGCACAGATATGCTATGGGTTTGGGGATTCTTTTGGAGATTGAGAGAAAGTGGTAGAAGGTAAAGTACTTTCGTGGTGATGATCAGCAGTATAATGAATAGATGATGATGATGATGATAAATGGTATCAAATTGAGTATTGATGGGGATTATCATTCAGCCGTAACATCATTAATCAGCATCATTCCCTCCTGGAAATCACTTCAATGAATAAGTACCCGCACCCCTTTATAGCTAGCTCTTCCAGGTCCAAATAAATCATCTATCGACAAATCAGCTTCAAGCTCATCTGATTGGGTAAGCGTAACCATGAAAATCAACTTACGAGTATAGTCAACCTCCTCACTCGTGGTCTCAAATAACTCCATTCTCTTTCCAAATCGGAGGACAACTGTCGCAAGTGTAATGTAAAGTTCCGCATACGCAAGACTATCAAAGAGTATTAGTAATCTATCACTCTATTCATAAACCTTATCATGGCGATAGTCGAAGAATACTCACTTTATCCCAAGGCACTGACGACTCCCTTTTGAAAACGCCAGGAAATAGGCATCCAGATCCTTCCTCCGTGCGCCTTTCTCATCAATCCATCTCTCTGGTATAAATTTATGTGAGTCGGGGAAAATACTTTCAATGTGATGGAGCAAATAATTTGTCATGGAAATAGGCGTCCCGGCAGGAATAGTCAACGCAATCGGTTGCCCCCGAAACTCTCCTCGATAATAGAGCGTCTCGTGCGGAGTACGAGGTAAACGGATTGAAACGCCGTACGACAAACGTAAAGATTCTTGAATCGTTGCAGAGAGATATGGTAGTTGCTCAAGAGATGTCCAAGAAGGTATATGTGCTGGGTCAGGGATAGCTTTGGAGACTTCATCGTAAAGTTTATTGAAGGCTCGCTCATGCGTTAGGAGGTGGTAGAAAGCCAATGCAAGGCAAAAGGAGCTGGTTTCCGTACCAGCTCCAATCATCAGTACACCCTCGTCGTTTAGTCTGGTCTTGCTCTTCTCTTGAAGCGGTACATCGGCTGCTAACATCTCACTGAAGATGGAGAATTCAGTATCAGGCTTCTCGCCTTTTTGATTGCAGTACATTTCAGCCACATCATGAATACGTTTCCGCAACGGTAGGAAATCTGCTATAGCTGGGTTAAGACGAGCGACAATTGAATCCGGTAGAAAGTTTAAGAGGAGTAATAACCAAGGAAGATTCTGGTTTTGGATTACCCCACTCTGCAGTGCAATCATTGGCATGGTCATGTTGGGTTTGAAGTCCTTATTGAGCAGGTAGTTGTCGTTGAAGCCGAAACAATATTCAGTGATGATATCTGTAGTCAGGCAACCGAATGCATTTGAGAGATTGCAAGGTTTCTTTCTACCGGCGTAAGCCTCCATACCCTTACATAGGAGCTCGACATGACTCCGAATCATTCCTTCAAGCTTAACGATGGAGGCTTTGGAGAAGAATCGGTTTAGTGTGGAGCGTCTCATACGATGTAGGTCGTGAGAGTCAGTGCTGATTATCGACTGATTGGAGGAGTTAATAATGATAACTAATCTGAATTTTGATTAACTTACGCCCCATAGCTGAAATCCATAACACCAAGCCTTCGGTATGTCTCTCTTTTTACCACTACCCGAGCCAGCATAAATGTCATCAATGAAGGCTGGGTCATTGCAATGCAGTGCGTCTGGCGTGATTCTGCAAATAGGACCGTATTCCTCGTGCATTTCGGCAATTCGTCTTGTATATTTGCCACCTCGAATCATATCGTAATAGAATTCGTACCATTGTGTTGCCGCCGCTATCTTTGGACCCGGGATTTGGCGGAGAGGATGGAAGAAGATGCGATAAACCGCGAGGCATAGAGAGCCAATTACATAAGCTCCAACAGCGTAAAGGAGGGAGTGTGGGCTCAGTGTCTCCTGGAGGATGTTAAAGATCGCCATGATTCCAATAACTTGCAAAATGCTTTGGAACGGCTTCAGCTATTTATATGCAAGTCTGAGGTTGCCCCACCCAAGTTCTCAAGGATATCGATTTGGGTTATTTTTAATACAGGGATGCATGATGGCGGAAGAGGGTGATCACGCTTAGCATGGGAATTGTTTATGGAATCTCGGGCGATGAGTGTTGTCAACGTAGGCGTTAAACTTACTAGGGTTCAACACACTGACGCCAGTCCCTGATGCTTCTAGCGGGGATTTGTCTAAAAGCAATAACGCCATGGAGTTGGTAGTAAAGCCTATCGAATGAATCTGTTAGGTAGTACTGCACACTATGCATATACGGTCTTCCCGCAATGGCAGGTGCAGGGCATATGCCTTCATGCTACACCAGCCAAGTTTATATTATTGGAAACCCTTATCAGGCAAACCTCCACCAACCGTTCCATCACACGAAACTGACATTCTTGTATGCTATAAGCCTGTACGATCCAGGATCAGCATCATGATAGCAAGGTAAGGGATGGCAACACCCAGTATTCGGGTGTAGAAAGAACTTAGGCATACCTTTCCTGATAGCAATGTACCTGCCAAACCATTTAGGCCAACTTCTAGTAAACCTAGGCTTAAGCTACAAGACTATGGGGCTATGAGGCCATGGGCGTGAATAAACTCCTTCCCATAACCTGACCCTTAAATGCTTTCAGATGCCTTATTGGCATATAAATGATGAGGGGTAGGGTCCAACGGACATTCTAGGGCGGGTCATGGATAAGGCCTCCTCTTAATACGAAACATCCTTGGAATCGATTCTAACGAAATAAGGATACGCGTATAGCGGTAGATCCAGAACATTGAACCCAACCTGGTTCTAAAATTGACAATCACATTCAAACGTGCCCTGTGGTTTTCGCAACATGTTTAATTCGCTAACACCGTTCAGTGATTCATTCGATAACTAGTCAGTGAGAAGTGGGGTTCGGCTTAACCGCGAAAATCTTGTAAGATCCTAGAACATGTGTTAGTAGGGGTCTTTGAGAATCCTTGTGTACTTACCAGCCAATGTGTTCAAATCAAGGTTGAGCCCCTTTTGTGGCGTCGAATATTCTAGGCTCTTTTCATTGGTAGTGCCGCAACAAGAGATAGCCTTTTCCTGAGTCGGTTGGCTGCCACAGCAGGAAGGAATCTGCTTTGGTGCGGGTTGGCTACTACAACAAGAGGCAGCCTTCTCTGGAACAGACTTGCTTCCACAACAAGATGTAGGCTCTTTTTGAATAGACTTGCTTCCACAGCAAGACGTACCCTTCTCCTTCACAGGTTGACTTCCACAGCATCCAGCGCCAGTGCGCGTGCCGTCTTCCAGCGTCTGGGTATATACGTTCAAGTCGTACCCGCTATCCACAATCAAGGTTTCTTGAAATCCAGCTGTGCGCAGATACAATTCGTATTGCTCGACTTGGCTAGCTCCAGATATGCAGCCTACATATAACGCCGTGTTGTTTTTCAATTCTTGAGAGAGCTCCTTCTTAGTGAGGATGTCGCTGACAGCAACCCGTCCACCAGGCTTGAGAAGGCGGTACATCTCATTGAAAACCAATTGTTTCTCAGGCTCAGGCACTAGGTTGATGACACAGTTGCTGATAATGCAATCTGCTGTTGAATCGGGAAGGTCAATAGCTGTGATTCGCGATTCGATGAAGGATGCATTCGTTGCGTTTGCCTTTTCTTTGTTGATGTTTGCTTGGGCGAGCATATCCTAAACAATATTAGTGTGATCATTGAGAATGTTTACTCGTGTGCCACACTTTGTTCATATCCACACCAATAGCCTTGCCATTTGGCCCCAGGTTTCTAGCAGCAAGAAAGACGTCAAACCCAGCCCCGCTACCGAGGTCGATCACAGTTTCATACTTCAATAACCTTGTTAGTCCATAATCTACAAACATGGGTTCATAAACCGACTTCTCTTAACTTTGCAAGAGCCAAAGGATTGCCGCAGCTTAATCCAAGATTGGCATTTTCAGGAATGGAGGTAAGGTCTTCCAGGCTATAGCCAAATGCTTGAGCAACGGCCTGTCCGTAACGGCTGTCCTTTGAACCTTTAGCAGCATTCCCGTAATGATCGTTGACTTGTTGATATAGACTCTTCGCGTCCATGGTTGAGGGAAGATATTGATGATAGATGAAGTTTAAGTGATATTCTTGAAATGAATATTCATAGAGTGAAATGACTGGTAAGAAGAATGCATTGAAAATATGAAACTGAATGCATACTTATACTCATATTGGGTTGTGATATGTCACCACCAAGGAAAGTCGTAGAAGAGAATGATGCTAACTAAGCGTAGTGCACGGTCCTCATTCAGGAGTTCGATATGTCACCGCCAAGGCCTTTCATCGTTCTGTGGGGCTTCCGTGGGGAATCTCTGCTTGGAACCACAACATCCTCAGTTCACTAACCATCACAACTTGACCACCTACGAAGCCCACATCATGAATTCCACGGAGTCTTTAGCATCGCCAGTCTCGAGTGCCAACTCGACCAGACCTAACTGTAGGACCAAAGTTAGCCCAGAGCATACACTTAATCGCGTCAGAGAGAACCAGCGGCGACACAGAGCAAGACGAAGAGATTACATCGCATCGCTCGAACATAAGCTGAAGGATATGGAACAACAACTTTTGCAAGCTAGAGCGGAGATAGAAGCTTTGAAAGCGGAGGGTGAATCACCAGCACGGCGACCGGAGAGTCTTTCACTCACCATTAGCGACACCCAAAGGCAGGAAAGAAGAATGCTATCTTACCTTACACCTCATGTTTCTCATTCCCATCTACGGGCGTTTGCACATTCGAAGCAGTTGCAACTTGATAACGAAAGACTGGACAACACAGAGCTTTCGTCTCTGTCAGCCACACCTGAACATTTGTGTCACCACACGGCTTACGCCAGCGCTGCCACCAATACAGTCCAAATGCAGGATGCTAGTTTGCGACTGGTTGCTAATGAAAACTCTCTTACAGACCAAAATCATACCCAGCGCATGAGAGATTTGAGTTTTATCTCAATCCAATCCTGCTCTTCCTGTCCCCCTTCCTCGAACACGGCATCGTCAAGCACACCTGACAGCGGCCTTTGCAATTCTTCGAATAACTCATCATCCACATTGTATCCCAATGCATCCAAAGAGGAATCGACGACACTTTGCAGTGAAGCATTTGTTATCATCTCAGAGCAGAACTTCCGTGGTTTGGACCAGAATATCATTTGGGATAAGCTGTATAAAGGGTTCAGGCGAGAAAACAACATGAGAGAGGGGTGCCGGGTGGAGAACAAAACGCTTTTTACGTTGCTAGATTTTATCAGCAGCACTTAAATGAGGCTGACTAATTCTGCCCTGGAAGTAAACCATGCTACGAAGGAACTCGCTTTCATTGATATATGGGACTCCTTTGTTCTGTACCCCGAAGAGAGCACACCATCAAACACAAGTAATTCAGGGCTTATATAATGCTTCAAGGAGAAAACACACCTTCTAGTCCACTTCAATTGAGCTCTACTGCATATGCTGAAGAGAATATACTGCTTTGGGCTAAGGGGTAATTCATCGAAAAGTACAAACTCCTTCGTACGATCCAGGTGCAAACCGTTACATCATTTGACGTGGATACGACAACAACACAACTACCTGGGAACTTATCAAGAGAACGACTGGTGTATTTCAGTCTGATTTAACACATCAAAAAGGCAGGGAGCGTCATCCGAAGGTCATTTATCCCTGACCAAAAAGCTTACTCGATCACAAGACTTTCCATACGCTTAACCTTTTAGGGGAAAGAACTACGACATGCTTCGTTTGCCGCACAACAATGGTGATGACCGCGATTTAGCAGCTTGTTGCTCCAATTAACCACTAATCCTCGATTACCTGACTGACAATGAACCTTGCAACATCTTCGAGGCAATTGCGAAGTTCATTCGTTTAGCCGCATTGGGGGTCATGATGCGAGAGTTGCTTAAAAGCTATGGGAGCTACAAGTAGCAATGATGAAATGACGGAGGGAAAGATATAAATGTGTGATACGGTAGTCTGAATCTCAACTTGTCAAGTACTTGTGGATATCCACTGATTCCAAAAACTTCACTTACAAAGCTCGTTCAAATTCAAGCAACTCCCGTTTTAGAATGGCTATTCAAACTTCTACTTCCCAGAGTGATGGGGTAATCAAAAGTAATGGCCTCGATGGTAGAGACCCTTCTAAACCAGCCCCCACGGAACCGGTAGTAGCACGGATGTATGACTATTACATGAACGGAACACACAACTATGCGGTCGACCGTAAAGCTGCCGACGACGTTCAAATTGCCTTGCCCGATATTCGACCTTTGGTCGTCGAGAACCGAGCCTTTCTCCGCCGGTCTGTACGATGGTTGCTCAAACAAGGAGTGACACAGTTCATTGACTTGGGATCTGGACTGCCTACCACGAACTCTACTCATGAGACAGCACACAAACGGAACCAGGCTGCAAGGGTGTTGTATGTCGATATCGAAACCACTTGTGTTCTGGAGGCCAACGAGATCATCAAGGAGACAGGAGTCCAAGATCGTGTAGCTATGATCCAGGGAAATGCGTTAAATCCTGAGTACATTTTCAATCACCCCGAAACGAAACGAATCATCGACTTCAGCAAACCGGTTGCGATTATGATGTTCGCACTCATTCATTTCTTTACCGAAGAACAATACGTTGGAGTCTTAAAGACGGTCCGAGAATCCATAGCGAAAGGAAGCTACTTCGTAATGTCCCATTGTACGACTGAGGATCGGGACCCAGAAGGTCTACGGAAAACTGTAGATATCTATAGGCGCGCAAATATGCCCCTTATCTTTCGGCCCAAGGATGAAATTGCCCAAGTCATGGACCACTGGGAACTTGTGGAGCCAGGGGTCGTTCGGCCCAATTCGTGGAAGATGGAGGAGATGGAGGAAGGTGAAGAGGAACCACCTGTAACGACAATGTGGTATGTAGCAGTAGGGAAGTTGATATAACGTTCGGGGTTTTGTTTATGGTAGGCCTGTATTGGGATCTCCAATTGAATAACTTCAGGCTTCGGGCACTGCTGTAAGAGGTTATATCCCGATCCCTGAACCAACACCGGTCTTTTGTACCTTTCCTAGACTGTCATGCTTCGGATAATAGAAATGTGGAGGCGGAGCTTTATCAGTGCTCATGCTAGAACAATGTTTCGTACATTCTAGAAAGGCGAGTGCAGAGGACGATCTTTGTGATGTTGCAGTTGATGCTACAGATGGTGTTGCAAGCTCCCTAATGGGGGAATTGACTGCTCCCGATCAAGCACGGATTCGGAGCATACGGCCAAAGTTTCCCTTTTCCAAGTGCCCGCCTTCAATCCCAGCTTCAGCAATCCTTCAATCATCACTTTAACCTTCAAGCTTCGTAGCCGCGACGAATTCCATCACATGGAATGACCCCACCTCCCCCAATGGATTACCTTGTTGATATCAGTCCTCGATATGATGTAGTTGTGAAACTGAACCGACGCAGGCTGACGATGGCACGTTCAGATCAATGCAAGGAATTCCCTCACACTTCTTTTACCAATCGGCCAGCCCTACTAAAGAACCCCTTGGGGAGGTAAGACTTTGGTAGCGACTTCATTTCCTTTTCTATAATTTCTCTTTGCATATTACGAAATATGAGCCCTTGAACCAAACAAGTCCGCATGATCGATCATATTCTCCGCAAGATTCATATCGATTGATTGAGGTGTTTGAAACACCAGCATTTTTCTACCTGCCGGCATTTTTCAGATCCTCAGCGCTTATCTCACAAGCTCCGCCCAGCTTATGTTAAGAAAGGGATTAATGCTTGCTTGCTTGGCAAGATATTGCAACCGCCCTTCGAGTTGACACCCCTAGTGGAGGTGTTTGACATGAAGTTCTCACGAACTGTCTCACGCTCCACTTGGACCATGCATATCACTGCTGTAACTTAGACGTTCGGCCATTAGCATGATTTAACGACTCCGAGCTCAGACTTTAAACTCAACATGATCAAATCTTGTAACGCAAAGTAAAGCAAGGAAGAAGAGCGTAGTCACTTTCCGTGAACGCCAAGGCCATCCCTCTCCGCCCTTCACCTTCACTTTCATCAAATATCCATTCAATACCTGAAAACGGCGGAGTGTAATCTCAACCCCGTTCCGCCGACCGCACTGCTTCATAATCAGAGAGGAAAGCGAATGATCCAGAGTCCGACGGTCAAGGCGGCCAAGGCGGAGCCACATTCCAAACGTAGAGTGGCTGGTCTATTCATCAAAGCAGCGGAACCTATTGAAAAGTCGGATTTACAACACCATGATGATAATGTTGGGTATGGTAAAGTACAAAGAATTGCATCTTTTTTATCCCGGTCGCTGGAAAAAAACCCCGCAATCTTGGGCAATATACAACTCCATCCGCCCTCAGATCCGATTCGTCTAAAGCAGCACTTTAGAAAATGATTATATAAATCATAGACGTGTCAATGTACGACATTGACCTATCTCACAAGGGCCGCCCGGAGACTTGGTGGGCGGTAGGGTATCAATCTTGGCAGATCTGCGTCTAGGCACGGAGCCAAATGAAACACCAACCTTCCTGCGCTGAAACTATATACGACGAAGAGAAGCTACACCACCGTCGCGGCAAAGGCTTGGTCTTTCAGTAAGGTACTCGATTCGATGCCCCGACCGTCTTGGCAACTAGGGAGTCGTCACCTGAAAGGGAATTTCAGCCTAGAGCACATTCACCTCAAGCATTGGCGCCGCAGACTTGAGAAACTTGGCGTTTGCGCTGTTGAGAAACCCCGAAGTGGCAACGGTATGTACTGAAGCACGATGTAAGTTGGTATATAGATCAGTGTTTGTTTCCTTCCTTTCATTCCTCAAAGCTTTTCTCCAATATTTATTCATCTTCTTTCAATTTTTCTCGTTTCCAAAATGTCTATCAATGTGATGAACTCCGACATGGATCCTCAAATACACTTGGTACATTCCAGTGCCCTCAACTCCAAACGATGTTCGGTAGCCTCGACCACAAAATCGACTCTGCGACAATCTAACGCCATACTAATCGAGATGCTCCAAAACATCCAAAGCGAGCTCTCTACTCACCGTTCCATCATGCTAGACATCCAATCTCGGGTGTCTCATCTCGAAAATGAATCAGACTCTGGTGCAGAACCCGGACCAAATCTAGCCCTCGAAGCACTTGAGGGAGGCAGACAATCCAAACGAAACAGTCACCTCGTCCCATCCGAAGGTGCAGCATGGTGGCAAGCCTGTCAAGCCTTCGCCCGCAACTCCGACCCTCCTATTAGCGCAGCAGAGTTCCTGCGAACCCCAAAACGCTTCTCAGGTCTGGGGTGGGATGGTCAGTTTGGTCCTCGATCAGCTGTTCCTCAAACTCCCCCTATGACTCCTCCAAAGGATGAACCGGAACCGTTGACGACGCCATTAGAGGAAGAGCTGCCACCTTTGACACCCACATCGGTCGAGATTGACCTTAATGATCTTCCTACACCTCATGCACAACATCCTATCGAGATTCATGTTTCGGATTATCCTCCCAGTCCATCAACAGTGGGAAGGCTAATGAGTGACGATGCTAGTTTGCTAGAAACGGAAAACGAATACGATAGCGAAGAAGACACAGACATTGAGGATGATTTCGAAGAAGAGCAAGTCACAGAACGCACCATCGACGCCTCACCAACAAGGATCTCCGTTCCGATCCTACAACCACCACCACGACCTAAGACTGCCTCGTCAGCAAAGGAGGAGAAGCCATCCACACCCACACCCATACCCACACCACAGACAACCATTAACCCGAAGCGAATCTTCAGGGGTCGGAAGAGTCTTATTACCTTCCAAGCCCATATGAAGGATAAGAAAACGGAGAAACGTATGCTTTTTTCAAGCCTCTCCTTACCTATTTGTTGACTTATGCTAACTTTACATAGAACACACCGTCCTAATCCACTTCCACAATCGATCTTCTCTCCGAAACGAGTAAACATTTACCAACTCCACCGACAATACTTTCCTTTCTCCTACCCTCCTTTCTTCCTACCTCCAAAAGTTGGCTTACCAAAGCTTGAAGCTTGAAGCCCAACACGAACCACAATCCTTACGTATCTCTTACATTGTAGCGTCTTTAGCGATTTCATTTAAATTTTCTAAAGGATAAGGAGGCAGGGCCATGATATCTACGTATATGTATCTACAATGGAGTTCTGGAGAATTCATCCATCCATTTCATTTGTCCTTGTCTTTCCTCTACTATATGTACATTTAGCTTCAACCTCATGCTTGCACGACAACAAGGGGAAAAGAAAAGAACAAAACCTTTCCATCTCAATTGTCATAACTTTGTTTTGTTCAAAACTTAATAAACCTTGACTATCCTCACAGGGTAACCGATACCAACACTCTTAACAACACCTAACGAATTCTATCATTAAATACCTACCTTACTTTAAAATGTCAATTACATCTCAACTAAAAGGAAGAGGCACAAGACACAAACTCAAAATTCTAATTCTCAATCAATCAAATCATAAAGACTAACAATTCCTCATGCATGAATACGTAAGACTATAGTGATTGTATAAAACACAAGGTCCGCCCAAATGCATAACCCAAACACCTCCAATGAATCCAACGCCAACAGAATCCAAGAGCAAGGATTAGAGCGACATATCAATCCTCTTCTGTTCCCTAAAAATCCACAATCATCATGAATTTTGCATGCTAAAGGAACCAAGGGGGAAAAACCTGTGGGTTATAGAAAAAAAGGGTTATTGGGGTAATAAAAAATACACATCATGAAAGTCCATCGCCAAACCAACATACTCAACAGCCCAAGACCATTACAACCAAGACTCCAACCGACTGCGAACCAACACCTTATGAACACCAATGTACGACAATCATCTATCGCCACGCACTCTTCGACGAAGGCATCATGCTGCTCCTAGCTCCTCCCATCCTAACCGGACCACTCCTCAACCCAGCACCATTTGCACCTCCCTCATTGGCCATGGTAGTCCTGCGAACTCCACCTTTAATGATTGGTGCAGTTCGTGGGCTAAGGACGCTGGCCTTCCAGTCTGCATCACGATCGCTCTTTCCCATGCGGCGAGCCTGGCCAGCAGTGAAGAGGTGGTTCTCACTTGGTGGACTGCCCGAGCTGGTAGCTGTTGGACTGCGACGACGATGTACGCGATTGGCAGCCGCAATGGAGCCGAGGTTCGTTGAAGAGCGGCGTCTGCCTTTGATTGCAGAACGAATTTGGCGTGCTTCGGATTGGTCCATGTTCCATTTGTCTTCGTCAGAGGAAGAGTTACCCGCGCTCTCGCTTCCGGCAGCCTCTGGTGATACGGATGCATTTTGGACCGTATTAAGTGTTGAACGGTGGGGTGCGACGTTGGGAGCCACTTCTCTCAGTGGAGATGAGTCAGAGTCAGAGGAGAAGCTTGTCATAGTTGGAGGTGGTGGCGAGCCTTCATGCTTCTTTGATAAGAAACCGGCTTGGAAACGGCTTGACCGTGGCTTAGCGATATTCAGTGAAGCTTCTGGGGGAGTAGGAATGGGTGAAGATCCGCCATCAACAGTTGGGATGAGGCTGGACATAACCGGAGGAGGGATATCCATGGAAGAATTGGTAGGCGTTGACTCAATGGGCTGAGGCGTAGCTTGGAATTCGGCTAGAGTTCCGTCTTCAGTGTCATCCCTCCACCGAACTCCGCGCTTGATTTTGGTTGGAGACTTCTTCTTGGGAGTGAACTGGATTCCCTTTTTGGCAGCGCCCATACCCATCCTTCGACGTCTAGGAGAAGCCTTTACAGGAGATGACTCTCGGGCTTCGATGATGATAGGAATGGCCGTTGGCTTCACGGGGGAAGGTCCCATGAGGTTCACGGGCTTCCTCCTCTTTGGTGTACCTTGTCGGGTAGGAGCAAAGGCTTCGGTGACTGGTAAGCCACCTTCGGGCTTGATGACTTGCGATGAAGCAGAAGAGCAAGAGGCGATAATTTTTCCAAGTAATTTCTTCGCCGCTTGAACAGCTTCTTCCTCCTCCATCACGGTGATTTGACTAAGGATTGCAACTGTTTCAAAGTGTGCTTGTAGAAGAACTTGCACCACAGCTGCGTCGCTGCCCCTCTCCTGCTCCAAGGTTGCGGTGTATGTCTCTCTATCAGCAACGGACTTCAACAACTCCGCCTCGCGTGTTAGGCTGGAAGCGTCACTGCCTTCTGCTATACCGTCAACTTCTTGTAGTTGGCGCAGACCAAACTGCAGAGCAGTATCGATGGCACGCTCCCAGTTGTTCTTTGCCAACTTTTGGTGATAATGTTGTCGGCTAGCCTCGAGCTCGGTCTGGATTCCCAGAGCAGTCTTACGCATAGCAACGAGACCTGGTGGTGGATCCTCATCCTCTCGGGATTCACAGACAGTATCAAAGCCAGCGATCCATGCAGATATCATGGAAATCCGCTTTTCGATCTGTCGCAGCTTCTTCATAACGTTGGTCCGCTCCTGACGTTCAGGTGCCGAGTGATCGAATGCACTGCGAATACGTATAATGCCTTCTTTTGCGATGCCTTCTTTCTTGTCGCTCGCCTTCTTGAATTTCACAAAGGCGCTTGCTTCGTGGTCCTTTTGTTGTTTCATGAGTTCATCGATTAATGCCCGTTGCTCGTCAATCTTCTTGAGATAGTCCTTAACGTGGCGGTTCACATTGAACACGTTCTTCGTAACCTTCGTTTGAATGTTCTTTGCCCTGTTCGCATACCGTAACGTGTTCTGTGTTTCATCGAAATGAGCGCTCGACGGACTAACACAAACAATCATCACTGTTTTGCAGTTTCCACCAAGGGAGAACTTCAACAGCCTGGTGAGCTTCGAGTTACGGTAGGGAACGTGGTTTCGTTTCCGCGGGTCGCATAGCGCGTTGATACAGCTTCCCAAGGCAAGGAGAGATTTGTTGATGTTCGCACCCTCAATCAATCGTTCGCCCCTATTCTTGGTTGCACTTGCTCGTTCACTTCCTGCCAAATCGATTATACTTAGGGTCGCCATTGTGTGAGGCTCG
This sequence comes from Rhytidhysteron rufulum CBS 306.38, assembly GCA_000467735.1. Lineage (NCBI taxonomy): Eukaryota > Fungi > Ascomycota > Dothideomycetes > Hysteriales > Hysteriaceae > Rhytidhysteron > Rhytidhysteron rufulum. Next base: position 16,984 of record AJFL01001016.1, read on the forward strand.
TTCACAGATGCATTTCGGTCCTTCGAGGCTACATTGATCTGAAGAACGGCGTGAGATCGTGACGACGTGGCGTTTGCCTCGGTGGGTGACATGGTTCGGTATTCATTGCCTCGTACAATCATGTCCATAACCTCTTGAACCTAATGTTATGTTAGATCTACGGTGAATCTTGTTATAGGTCGTGATGCTTACGCTTTGGGGGCGGTGACTGGAAAGACCAGCCACAGATACAGCTTGGTGGGCATCCTCTCGGAGCATCAAAGGTTGTTTACTTCCACCTGGTACTAGTAAATCCCGAATTGTCTCATTGTAGATTTCGAGGTATGAAAGAGTGATCTCGGTCACCTTTTGTTCCGAGAGTTCGTTTATGCGTTCGAAGAGTTCTTGCATTGTGAGAAAGATTATTCCAGGTTGCTGGGCCGTTCCGCTATGCATATTGTTAGCCGGCATTTCAGCCAAAGCCAAATCTCAACGTACGTAATTGTATGCGTCTTTCCACATCCAGTTGCTCCATAAGCAAAAACTGTCGCATTGTATCCATCCAACACACTGTCCAAGAGTGACCGGGTTGTAGATTCGTAGACATCGCTTTGGGTTGTATTTTCGTCGAAAACTCGATCGAATGCGAAAGTTTGGTCTTTGACTCTCTTTCCCTGGGAGGCAACCGACCTTCCATATCGATGAACTGGATTATCTTCCGGGGGGTCGAAAACCCTGTAGGTAAAGTTAGCACAGTATATGGAAAAGGAAGTAGGAACAGTGCATACAAGCATTTCTCATCAACAACTTTGATGACGGGCCGTATGCCCTTGGAGTGAGGTCTGGGAGTGGGTGCAGCGGCTAGGGAGCCGTCTCCAAGGAACAGAGTGCTATCGTCGGTTTTCGCCAGCTGTGCAGCTTCGCGAATGGTAAAAGGACGAACTCGTACGGTGACGGAGATGGAGGACGCGCCGTCGGAGGCGGCCATTGCGGATGAAGCTGTAGGGTTAGTAAAGAAAGAGAAGAACAAACAGGAATGGCTAGCGAGGGGTTCCTGTGGTGGTGGTTGTGGGCGAGAGAGGTTAAACTTGAAGCTTTATGGTGTCGATAAACTCTGTTTACTGAGTTGTTGATGGAGCTTGGACCAACAACAAAACCTAGGGCTTGTTTCACACATGATTTTCTCCGGATCCAGCTTAGCTCGCTTATTCATGGATCATATCGCATCTCCGAGCCATCGCCATATTCACTTCCTGGAGCATTGTATCTCTCTTCTTCCTTCACATCAAATAAATATCATCACAACACAATAAAACTATCCATTTATGTACTATTTACTACATCCCAATCCTTCCCTCCATTTATTACAACACACATTAAATATATTCACCCATTAGCATTACGACATCTCAAAGCAAAGAACAATCTAACGCAAAAGCAATAAAGCAATGCTAATGTAGACAATGCATCTAAATTTTCCCTCCTTTCTGTTTCGACCAGACAGGTACATATGCATCTCTCATAATAACAACAAACGAGAATACCTCGGAGACCAATCAATCGTCACAAGCATTACCATACATAAGAGGGGATGGTGTAAAGGGTAGAGTAGGTTGATATCGAATCAAACCAGAATGAAAAAGTTAAAAGTAAAAGAGACAAGGGGGATATTGGTATACTTGTAGCCCAAACCGAACGCCAACTATGCAGACAGAGAATAGAAAAGGAGAAAATAAAAAAGGTAGAGGCAATAGAAGAGAAAAACGCTAATACACGAACCCAATACACACCCAGTCGTAGCATATCCGTTTCATACCATTCAATACCGTCGGGAACATGTAGAATATCCAGGGAGCCCCGAGAATTCCAATACAGAAAACACCCGAGCTCCGATGTCCCACCGCATCCCAATTCATTACCGTCCACCCAAGCACCAGTACTTACCCACCTAAGAATCTTTATAGAACTTCTTGAAAATAAGATGCAAGAACAAATTAACGTTCAGTCTGAGACATCCACTACCGCCGCCATCTCTTCCTTCCCCGAAGAGATTCATAAATTGATGATTGTCGAACTGCGCTTGGAGCAATCCATCCAAAGGCACCTCCGCAAAAGCACCCGGAATCATCATGCTACCCATACTACCCTGGATCTCAAAGATTCCGACCTTGTTACTCGCGATCGTAATATCCAACTTATCCCATTGACGAGGCTCGTAGCCTTGCCAGGAGACAAGGACACCCTTTTCAGCGAGCGTGCGGGCAGAGTACTTGAAGGAACCGAATTTGGATTCACGACCGGCCTTTTGGAGTTCACGCACGTGGTTGTACTGCTTGGTGAAGGGGAGGAGAAACCGTTTCTTGCCCTTTTTGTTTTGAAGTGTTACCATAGCTTGCTCGACGTAGTCGTTGTACGACTTCAGCTGCTGGTCGAGGTAGTGTGCTTTCTCATCAAGGGCAGAGAGTGTTGCTCGGACGCCTTCGAGTTCCTTAGCTCGTTGGACACGTCGACGGTGCTTCGTTCGGATATCGACAGCGATCGCGTTAAGAAGATCTTGGTATTGGTTATGACGGCTGATACGGCCGGCTTGTTCGAGGGTGAGAATGTTTTCCAAGGCTTGCGCTTTGAGGCTAGGGTAGTCCATATCGAGGAGGGTGCTTGAAGCCATATCGGTAGTGTAGGTGGAAGCGGCAGAGGAGCGGAGATGTTGCTTGGCCGCACGATCGCGGTTGTGGGATGCAAGCTCTTCACGGACGAGTGCATCCCATCGGTCTTCGTCTTCGGGAGTGATGGGTCGCACCATGATGTCCATGAGATTGGAACCGGTCTGGATGCGGATAATGTACAGGACGTAGCGCTTGGTTTCCATGAAAAGCGCCTTTACAGCAGCATCGGGATCTGCTAATATTTAGCATTGTTCATTCAAAATTAATTATCAGGCGACTTACCTTCAACCTCGTGCAGTTTCGGGTTGAGCGTCAATGTAATCTCGGTTGAGCTAACATGCAACAACTCATTCTCATTGTTCTTCGCACTACCAAGTTCACGGATAACCTCCCGAAGGATATCATCTTGGGAGGGGCAGAGCGTTGGCAAATCATCGACGACAAGGTTATGTATGGCGAATATATCTGCAAGCTTGATGTAAAGCGTAGGCTTCGTACGGGCGTAAAGATCGTTAAATTCGTCAATGTCAAACTGCGTTTCAGCGTCACGAATGGTAATCACTGAAGGCGAGATTAGTAATGGTGCGAGGCTACGGTTTTATAAAACTCACAGACACCCCAAATTTCTTGCAATCGATCAATAGCTTCAGTCACCCAACTGTTCAAAGGTTGGAGATAGACGTTCTCTCCGCCAAAGAGTCTACCAGATGCAACCTGGCTTAGGACCTTTGCTACCTCTCCAAGGTTTCGGACCATAAGTGGACCCATGCCTCGATCAACAACACCCCAATGTTGTGGTTGTAGAAGGGCAGGTTGCATGTATGATTTCCACACCCAGTGACCCACGATTTGAAGCAACTGTTCAGGCGCTTCATGCGGAAATCTAGCGCGAAGCATTTCAAAGGTCTGCTGGGCAATGTATCTTACACCATATGGCAACCTGTGGAGAACGTCTTCGAGAGCGGCAAAGAACTGGTCTGCAATATCACGGAGATCTTGAAGATGGTGAATGAATGTTTCCCGAGTTTCAGGGTCCCTAATGGCTTCCTCTCGAGTGATCTCAGTTCGGCGTCCACTCCTTTGCCCGGTGCGAAGTTCTTCGTTGTTGATGGCCGAGCGGTAAATTTGCATAGGGTCGCTTTCAAGGTCCAAGTGCTCATTCTCAATGATATTATCCTTGATGAGGCCGCCAAAGAGGTCCTTCAGGAATTTGCGATCTCGAGGTGATCGAATGTAACTGCTAAAGATTTTGCCCCAGAAGAAGTTCCCGCGGAGATACTCCTGTAGACTTGAGCAGCCGTCCACCTCTTCCTTCAGTGACCGACTCATTAGCTTGATCAGATAGTATTCCTCTCTCCGCTTCTGGGCAATACCGAAGAGGCTCATGATCAGTTGTTCGATCCGCTTCCAATCTTTCTCAGCAAGACCTTGTTCCCTTATCCGCCTAAAGAGGCGCGCCAAGTACTGGGGTTGCGTCTGAAGGAGGAAGAAAAGTTCCTGGTAGTGCTCTAACTTTCTCCTGGAGTTCTTATTCAAGGCCTTTAGGTCAAACGGATCCTTTGATGAAATATCTTTGCTGCTGAGCAGAGTACCTGCATGGCCACCAAAGTGTTTTTGATGCTTCACCACTTCGTCCAACGTGATCTTATTCTTAACAAGCAATGCAATCTTGATGTCGAGCTGATCAATATATTGCTCAGCCAGTTCGTTTTGCCGGACATGTTGGACGACAGTCTTCCGCAGACGTTCAAATTCTAATACTTATTAGCATGCTGTAGGGTTGAGGAAGCGATGGAACCTACCAATCTCTTCATCAAAATCGAAATCACTGTCATTCAGAAGGTGAACAAAGTTCTTGATCGTACCAACAGGAGGGTTCTTGCCGCTTGTGAGGCTCTTGTATGCTTCTCCTTGCTGCCTTCCTCGAACAAAGCTCTGAATCTTGATTACCTTCTCCATGTTTTCCCTATAGAATTGCTTCTTTTCAATGAACTTGTGGCGTACGACCATACCACGAGCAAGTGCTTGCAATTCAACAAGGGCTTCTTCGTGCTCTTCAACCTCAGCAAGGTCAAGGCCAATTCGTCGTCGGGAAACCATGGCCCTAGCAAGCCCCTGGAGACCGATGATCTCAGGTTCATTGTTTTCAAGCTCACATAGTAAGCCATATATCTTTTGGCGCTGAGTGTATCCTCTGCATCCTGACTGTAGGTCAAGTATTGTTGGTGTTTCCGCCTGTAATGCTTTAAGGTCAGAGAAATGCCTCTGGCGAGAGATAAAGCCACGCATATAAGACTGTAGGAGAACGATCTTGTTCTCCTGCTGCTTCAGGTCTTCAAGAGTGGCTGTGAAGTCCTGGCGGGCTTGCGCTCCTCTTGCTAGAGACTGAAGATCGATAATTCGAGGCAGCTCGGCCTGGAGTGCTTCCTGCATTTGTGCAAGAGAGTTTCTCAGGGCGTTTCCTCGAATTTGAGCATGGAGATTAGACCAATCGACTTCACTGCTTACCAATTCCTGTTGGGTCTCGGCATTCTGTCGCCTGGCAAGAGCGCCCCTGGCAGCTGCTTGCAACATAGTAATTAATGACTCATGTTGACGAAGGTTTTCTTGATCCGCTCGCATGCTCTGTCTGAGGAGCATTGCTCTTGCAGCTGCTTGAAGGAGTGCTACACCGGAATCCTGCTCTGCGACATCTGCTTGCTCTTCCTTCATCTTTTGTCGCAAAAGTGCGCCACGTATCATCGCCTGAACTTGTTCGACTGCATATTCTTGTTCCTTGGCCTCTGCATACTGTTCGTCTAGCTTACGACGAAGAAGTGCTCCCCGTATCATTGCCTGGACGTATTGAACTCCAGTTTCAGCCTCCCTTGTTTGCTCGTATCTCTGGCTAACCTCTGCTCTCTTCAGGGCACCGCGGATTGCTGCCTGGAGCTGGCGGATACCGTGCTCATTTCGCTGCATTTTCGTCTTGATGAATTGCACTTCTGTTCGAGCTTTTCGACCTCGGAATATATTTTGAACCTTGATTACCTCTGGGGTCTTTTCTTGCCAAAACTGTTCATCACCTCTCATTTGAGATCGAACAATGAACCCGCGAGCGGCACTTTGAAGGTTCACGGCAAATCGTCGCATATCGAGACGGTAGTGTGCGATTTGTCGCGCAAAGTCACCCCGTATTCGAGATTGAAGATCTGCGATCAAATGCTCATTGTCCCAAAGATGCTGCATCATATTCCCTAGGCGCAGTCTGAGAAGGGCACCGCGGATTTGAGCTTGGAGATCCAATATTATGGCTTCATTTTCGGCCAGCTCTCTATCGATCCGCTCTTCTTCCGTCTCCTCCGGTTCAGGTTCTGGCTCAGGTTCTGCGCCAAAGTTTGCTTGCATACTCGAGAAGTTTGGCATACTGACTCCTGCCTTGTCTAAACCTTTTTGCATAGCCTCCAGTTCGTGGTCCTCAAATTCGAGTTGACCGACAAGGTTCCCGATCCGGAAGTCCACAATACCTTTTCGGAACAGAAGCCATGATAAAGCGTGGATACAGTAAATGACTTTTGGTATGTTTTTCTTTTCATAGAGATCAACAAGCTCGAAACGGAAGAGCTCGGGAAGTTCAACCTCAGCGAGAAAGCGGAAAAAGAGCGCTATGTTGTCGGAATGTCGAAATTGCAGCCTAGGGTGGCGGAAGATTCGAACTGGCTGATCCTTAATGGCTTGAACGATTTCAGCAAGGGTGACGCCGTCTCTCAGAGCCTCTTCTAATTGGACAATCGGAGGAATCTGCTTGTTGATAATATCTTCTATCCATTCCTTCGCTTCTCCAATGTGACATAAGTATTCGTAGGCCTGGAGGAATTGCCTTTGTTGGTCCATCCAATTCCGACTCGCCCAGCCTGATTGCTTACTTTTACTCTTGTCTGACCGTTGTAGTCTTCGCCTCCCGTGTAAACCGACCACTTCCTGCTCGGGTGATTTGATGGTGAAATCCGCCTCACTGGCATTTTCCGCAAACTTTGACAACGTACGCAAATACCCAGTTGAGGACCGTCCAAATGACTGCAGATCGGGGCGCTCAAGGTGCGGAGACAGGGTGGATTGACCAGCACGGGCAGGGCGTTCGTGGGTTGGGGCGCGTATCGAGTCAGATCGAGAGATCGCCAGAGAGAGTGGTCGGGGCTTCGCAGGTGGTGACACGGACCCATCAAGTAGGCTTCCCTTGATTTGATCTACACTTTGAGATCGGGAGTGTAGAGGGCTAGAAGGACGATAATGGCCTTTTGGAGGTGGAGAGCCGGATTCTTCGAACGGGCTCAGTCTGGTCGTCTCAACACTGTAGGATCTGGCGTGTAAGGGACTAGAAGGGCGTGGACTAGTAGTCGAACGATGACTGCTGGAGGATTGGGGGTCATTAGAGGTGTTGTGACTACTAGGTGATCGATGGTTGCTCGAAAACTGATGGCTACTAGAGGGCCGAGGAGTACTCAAAATGTACTGGCTACTTGAAGAGGAATGGTGACTGGTAGAGGGGCGATAATTGGTCTTAGATGGCGGTGAAAGCGACACATCGAAGGGGCTCTGCTTGATGGTTTCGATGCTTTGGGATCTACTATGTAACGGACTCGAAGGCCGGGGGCTAGAGGGGCGGTAGCTGGGTTTCTCTTTTTCTGGGGATGACGGTGGGCTGGCAGGTGCTTGCGAGAGAGGACGCAAAGATTGTCGCATGTTCTTGTAGGTTTCACTAGCATTGAATCCATCAGAGCCGAAGTAACTCTCTGTGTGCGGATGCGCTGATACGGTGGACTCGCTCAGACCCCGTCGGTGACTGAGGGTGGTGAAAGCAGGTGGATTAGAAGCATTGGAGGATACGGTACTCGATCGGCTCGGCGGGTTGTTTGAAGAGTTCGAGTACGAGGAGTTTGAAGAAGCCGTCGAGGCATGGCGAAGCGGGGAGGGTGCTGTTGCTGGATGGCCCAGCTTGGTGCGGTGGGTATACTGATATGTCATGACCGGCATTCAATGGAGTCGCAAGTGCTGGTGGTCAATTCGGCTGGCATGCGTCGCACAGAGTCAATTGTCTTGGAGGGAGTGCTTCGGTGTGCGAGGATGGAGAGGCCGTTATCGAGACCGCCGCGATAGAGGAGATGAGGGGACAAAATGGGCGACACTCAGGCCAAGAACATGGTCCTGAGGGCAGGGGAAAAAAACCTCGGAAAAGAAACGAACGCAAAAGGCTCGAAAGGGACGTCGGGACGCTCAAACTCAAGCCTCAAGCAAGTGAGGAATGCGAGGAATGAGAGAATATCGATCTTTGGAGTTGAGATGGAGATGGAGGATTGATGGCCAGCCCGGGATTGGGATCACTCTATGGTTGGGCGGGCAGGTGGCAGTTATTTGTTGACATGGCGGGTATCCATAACAACAACACACCTCACATCAAGGCACAAGGTTCCAAGGTTGCAAGGCCCTGCAAGCTTCTGCAAGGTTCCTCCCGCCAAGGCGGTGAGCGGGCGCAGGGTCCGTGCTCGGCTGTCCCACATTCAAAAATCTTCGTCGGCCTCGACTCGTCCCTCTTCTTTTTTTTCTTGGGAAAAGTCTGCTCTTTTGCCCGTCCATAGGTTTTTTCAATAAAACTGTGGTACTATCTCTCCTTCAGCTCAACCTTCATATCAAACGCTTCCCAGCCTTTGAGCGAAGCCATCTTCTCTTCTCTGTCCATATATTATGCCTATTATCAACGGCGACTCAATGGCCAACAAGAACGCCAACGTCCTGGACTACGCCTCCGCCCTCGAGGTGCTCAAGAAGGAGTACCCCGAGCGCGATGGAGTCGACGTCCAGACGCTCATTGACTCGAAGCGCCATGGAGGCTTGACGTACAATGATTTCTTGGTTCTGCCGGGCTATATTGGTACAGCTCTATGCCGCTGCTTGCACCACGCGTTGCAGCTCAGACTAACATAAATTCGCCGCAGGATTCGCTGCCTCCGAAGTCACCCTCGACACTCCAATCACGAAGCGCATCTCTCTCAAGACTCCTTTCGTCTCATCTCCCATGGACACCGTCACCGAGCACTCCATGGCCATTCATTTGGCTCTTTTGGGAGGTTTGGGTGTCATCCACCACAACTGTTCTGCAGATGACCAGGCGGAGATGGTGCGAAAGGTGAAGCGCTTCGAGAACGGCTTTATTCAAGATCCTGTGGTCATTTCTCCTACCACCACTGTAGGAGAAGCCAAAGCGCTCAAGGAGACGTGGGGATTCGGAGGTTTCCCAGTGACAGGTCAGTCCGTGATTTCTATATTATCTTTCCAACTCAATTACTACCATGATGATCAACATTTGCCCTTTTTAACTTTCGTTCATCCGCAACGATTCCGTCGTAATGTGGACCTATGGAGATTTCTGTCTGACAAATTCTTTTGAATTTTTGCAAATTTTCGCACGTTTTACACTAGCGCAAATGGCTAACTGAGTAAAACGTACAGAAAAGGGAACCTTGAGATCCAAGCTCGTTGGTATCATTACCCCCCGCGACATTCAGTTCCACGATAACCTCGACGAGCCCGTCACTGCTGTCATGTCTACTGATCTGATAACTGCTCCTACCGGTGTCAATTTGAGAGAGGCCAACGACATCTTGAGCAAGTCCAAGAAGGGCAAGCTTCCGATTGTTGACGAGCAAGGAAACCTTGTCGCACTCCTGTCGCGCTCCGATCTCATGAAGAACCTCCACTATCCTCTTGCCTCTAAGCTACCACACTCCAAGCAGCTCATTTCTGCGGCCGCTATCGGTACCCGCCCCGAGGACAAGGAGAGGCTTCAGAAGCTCGTTGACGCAGGATTGGACATCGTTGTACTTGACAGCAGCCAGGGTAACAGCATGTACCAGATCGAGATGATCAAGTACATCAAGGAGAAGTACCCCGGCCTCGACGTGATTGGCGGAAACGTCGTCACTCGAGAGCAAGCTGCTTCTCTCATCGCTGCTGGCGTTGACGGCCTGCGAATTGGTATGGGAAGCGGCAGTGCCTGTATCACCCAGGAGGTCATGGCTGTTGGTCGCCCACAAGCCGCATCCGTTTTCAACGTGACCTCATTCGCCAGGCGCTTCGGTGTTCCATGTATCGCCGACGGTGGTATCCAGAATGTTGGCCACATCGTCAAGGGTCTTGCGATGGGAGCATCCAGCGTTATGATGGGTGGTTTGCTCGCCGGTACCACCGAATCCCCAGGACAGTACTTTGTCAGCCGCGAGGGCCAGCTCGTCAAGGCCTACCGTGGAATGGGTAGCATTGACGCCATGGAGGACAAAAAGGCTGGTGCTGGTGCTAAGAACGCTAAGGCCAGCAACGCAGGCACTGCACGTTACTTCTCCGAGGGTGATCGTCTCTTGGTTGCCCAAGGTGTCTCTGGATCCGTCCTTGACCGGGGATCCGTAAACAAGTTCGTGCCATACCTCATGGCTGGTGTTCAACACTCTCTTCAAGACATCGGAGTGAAGAGCATTGAGGAGTTGCATGAGAGTGTCCTCGGCGGCAAGACGAGGTTCGAGCTCAGGACCGTCAGTGCTCAGGCTGAGGGTAACGTCCACGGTCTGCACAGCTTCGACAAGAAACTCTACTCCTAAACTAAAAAAGTGTTTGCATCAGGGAATGGCGTTGGTGGTAAAAGTGAGCTCACGGCATGTACATTGAATAACGTACACCAAAGACGATTGAAGCGTGCGACGTAAAAAATTAATGATACCACGAGGTTCCGATCGCTTCATTGAATAGTATCCTATTCATTTAGACATGAATGAAAGCTTGTTCTTATGATAATTCATATTTCTTGTTGCTTATTGCTCGTGCTAGTTAACCCCAGACGTTGCTGAGTGATCTCATGGATGACATGTTCCAACAGCCTCGGCATCTTTTTAGTCCCCGCGTCCGCACGGCAACTCTCCTCCCTCCACCACCGCTCATCATGGCAGCTCACCGACCATTGACCTTCTGTAAGACGGCTGACGATGCCGGTCTTGAAACCATATCTTCTCATCCACCTCCGTACAACATTCCGACCACGCACCTATCAATTGCATCCTCGACTCCTTCAACCATCACACCAACAACCCACCGTACTACAAACCCACCACCCTAAAAGAGCTTCCATCCGACCTCTCCTCACACAACCTCCAACCCGCCTCCTCTCCACCTCCAACACACCACCAAAAATGAGTACCGCCTCCTCCACCCCAAAGAAACCCCCAAAACCAATCTCAACCCCCACACCCAGCTCCTCCGTCCTGCTCGTCTCCCCCGAAAACCACATCCTCCTCCTGCACCGGGTCCGCACCTCCTCCGCCTTTCCCTCCGCACACGTCTTCCCCGGCGGCGCCCTCTCCAGCACGCACGACGGCGAGATCCCTGCTCTCGACTCCCCGGGTCGTCATAGAGATGGTCACGCGTATAGGATGGCGGCTATAAGGGAGACGTTTGAGGAGTGTGGCATCTTGCTTTGTCGGGATGGGGGGACGGGGAGATTCGGGGTTCCTGGGTCTGTGGGGGATGCGGAGAGGGAGGCGGCTAGGAGGGATGTTCATGAGGGGAGGAGGGGGTTTGGGGAGGTGCTACGGGGGTGGGGTGTTGTTGCTGATGTTGGTATGTGTTACATTTACTTGATACTTGAGATTTGGCGATTGGGTTTGAAATTAAACTGGAAGAGAGAGAAGAAGAAGAAGGAGGAAAGTAGATATGGTATTGAAAGAATTATCTAACTAACAAACTTCATCATACAGATAATCTCATTCCTTTCACCCGCTGGATAACCCCTCCAAACGTCCCAAAACGCTTCACCACACAAATGTACCTCTACTTCCTCCCACTACCTTCCTCCCCTACCACCACCACATCCATTTCTCCCCCACCAACCACAACAACAAACCTCCCCCCACCCAAAACCGAAATCCTAATCCCAACCCCCACCCCCGACGGTGGCATCGAACACACAGCAGCCCGCTTCCTCCCCGCCTCAACCTGGTTGACCCAAGCACGACGCAACGAAATAATCCTCTTTCCGCCTCAATTCTTCTTGTTGTATCTTATAGCTCCGTATCTCTGCCCTCCTTCCTCATCCCCCACCAAAGAAGTAGAAACAGAAGAAGAAAAAGACCTAGAAAAACAAAGAACAAACTTAACAACCCACCTAGCCAAGGAAAGAACCTACAACGGAACTCCGGAACCAAATTTCTCATCCGCTTGTATTTCTCCCGTCGTTGTGGGTCCTACTGTCTATGGTCAAGATTTGGGTAAAGATGTTAGTGTACTTAGGCTTGATAGGCCGGGGAAGGAGGTCGAAGGTGAGGGTGAAGATGCTAGAGAAGGAGAGAAAAGAAGAGGGTTAAGAGAATGGGTTATTAGTGTTAGGTTTAAAAAGGAAGGACCTAGGGATGTTGAGGTTTGGGATACGGAGAAGGTTCTTGGGGATAAGTGGAAGGGAAAGTTGTAATTTGATTTTCTTTTTATCCTGGAGAGATGGGTTAGATAGATAGATGTGTCAATCATAAATTTACTGTAGACTTTTTTCTGTTTTATTTTTAACCTTGACCGTGGTATATACAAAACCGTACATGTATATCTTCATGTACTCTTAGTACAGAAAGAAGATAGGATATTCAATTTCTTAGCCCAGAACCTGAAGAACGCCAATGCTTGCTTAGTCGTAGAAATCTCTAGGGAGAAAAAGGACGATGTACGTGAAACGTAGAGGATCAGAGAAACACGTATATGAAAGGCGTGACGGGCGTAATCAAATCCCTTCCAACTCCCAAGATGATCGATATCAAAGAAACCAGTCAAAAGATGAGAGCAAGGAATCAACAACACTCACTATTCCAACATTCTTCCTCCGCATCGACTCAGATTTCGTTTTTCTTTTGTTTTTTTATTCCCCTCTCGTCATACTCAACTTTCTCCCTCTGTCTTCCTCCGCTCCATTCCCCATAGTCCCATACCCCGATCCACTTCCATTCGCACCAAAACCATTGATCTGGCTCTCCCTCGCACCGGGCATAAGTACCTCTCTCGCACCCTCAGCTTCCTCTTCGATATTTTCACGATGGATACTCCAACTCTTTCTCCATACATAACCAACAAGTACAAATCCAATAAGCAACGCCGTGGCCAGAAGAATTACATTGACTGGGATGGGGTTGTTATGAAATTCTTTGTGAGTAAGGGCATCGAGACCGGATTGTAGGAAGTTGAACAGACCAGCAAGACAAATGATAAGGCCGTAGACCTTGCCGAAGGTGGCAAAACCGAAGACTTTGGCGGCGTAGTCACTAAAGGTAGATGTTAGTTTCAGCTTCCGCTAACAGGATCAGTTCAAAGAAGGATGAATGACGACTTACGAGACGGTGGTGTAGTAGAGGGGTCGATAAAGTACGAATAAGCAGACGTTGGCATACGCAGCCCAAGTTTGTGGGATAACACCCAAAACTCCAATCGTAGTTGCGATGGTGACGAGCAGTCCAAGACAGAATGGCGTACTGGTGTTGTCAAGGATGAGACCGATGAATGGAACGGAGATAACTCCTCCGAGAGGCAATGCGACGTCGAAAAAGTCGTTGATCTGCACAGCTCGGTCAAAGTCGAGGAGGTAATCGTATTGTGAACGGATCGTGGCGACGAAGTAGTTAATTCGAAGCATCTGTACAACAGTGAATAGTGTGATGAGAATGAACCAAGGGCTTCTAATCTGTCGCCATGCAGAACGCCCGTGTAAGGCTCCCCACACCCCGGATGTGCTCTTCTGTTGGCCTTGCTTCTTAGTTTGATCCGAGGCATCTTTGGTACCGAGCAAGTCAGTGATCTCGCTCACTACGCTCTCACGGTGGATACGACGGGCTTCGCGGAGGCTTTGAACTCTTGCTGGATCCTCGATCTCGTCATCGGATTCGTGTTGGTCGTGAGTATGGTCGCGGTCAGCTTCTACAACTAACTCGCCAACTGTTTTGTACGACGCAGAGGGCATAACGAAAAGCTGTACGATAAGTATGTAAACTGGAACGATGAGATAAACCAAAAAGAACTTCTTAGGCTTGAAATCTCCACCCGTGGCTTGGTAAATCAATCTATAAAACAAAAATATGGCACTAGAAGTGTCGAACGCTCCGGTCAAAAGGGCTAGGATGAGACCTGAAGACTGTGGAAAAGTATTGCTGAGTTGGAACGATGAAATAAAGATAAATGGTCCTCCCAAGGCAAGGAAAAGATATCCGGGGATATATCCATCAAAAGAAAGGTCCGCGGCGAAGGAGAAAAACAGGCACCCGGCAGTAATGAAGAGGGCACCGATTATACCACTAATTCGAGGACCGTATCGGTCGAGAATGGTGCCTACCGGGAGCGCTGCAACGTTGGTGGATACAGCTGCCACGGTGAACATGAAGTTGAGCCTATGAACCATTTATCAGCCAGTGTACCATCTTTGTTGAGAGCTTTGTTCGCGAACCGTAACTCCTGCTCATAGCAAACCCTCACATCGTTTCGTAGCTCTTTCTCGGTGCAGTATTGTCTATATACTTTCTCATGTATCAGGACGGGTTTGATCGCGGCGTACCCGAAGACGATTCCGGCGGCGAAGAGGCAGTAGATGACGGCGAAGAATACCTGGACTGGTAGAGATTAGCAAAAGCACAAAGACATGAATGGTGATTATCGCAACTCACGTATCCTCCTGGTTTTGGAGACCTCGAAAGCTCCGACGGGTTCTTCTTGGGCTATGGAGGGCGCCCATTCGCCAACGGGATTGAAGTTTAGCTTTCTTCTGTCTGGACTCTGTTCCCTACTCCAGGGCTCATACTCCTCCATGGAACTCAAACGCTCTGCTAAAGACATGGCTGCAGCGTTTCTAGCCCCGCAGGCGTACTATGACGAGATGGGCGTAAGAGGATGTGAACAGTTACTCTAGGTCGCGGAGGCAGCGGCGAGATGGTGTCGGGTAGAGTATGGAGGAGAGCAGAAAGCTGGGTAGCGAATGACGCAAATGCGTCCGACTTCCACGGGAACGAGACCCTGCGTAAGCAATTGACCGGCGACGGAGGCAGAATGTAAAAGTTGCAGGAGGCTATCCAATAGCTAGCGGTGCGGATAGTCTATATACATACATGCTGCGGCAGCTGTAGAATGGTTGAGAATGCATGACGGCCGTGGAGGTTGGAGAGGAGGAGCACTGGCCTGTGAGCATCTCGTGCGCCACCGCCCTTCGAGCCCCGTGATAGGTGATAACGTTCTGCATCGGTAGCAACTGCCCCGCCACTCTGGTTCACCCTCGCAAGTTCGCGTTCAGCCAGCCGAATTGCACCACTCGTCGGAGCTCTGGCTGGTTTCCTTTACGTACCGTATTGCCCTTCTCACTTCCGCCTGCATCGTCTTCATACATTGCACTGCATGAAGAAAGGTTCCCATCTCACCCTCACTGTGGCGCTGCTTCTTTCTTTCTCTGCTCTTTTAACCGACCCTGAATCATGGAGCTCCAGTTTCTATCGTACTGCCGGGGAGCTTGGGCCTAGGCGACCACCGAGGTTTGAAATTTTCCTTGGTTTTTTCTTCGTAGCCAGATGATTGGCTGATCGGGTCAATCGACGACGCTGATTCGACCCAGCATGGTTCTTCCTTCATCACGGGTGCAGAAAAATGGGAAGGAAGAGAGAAAGAGCTTCTAGATCTCCATGATCTTCATGATTATCTTCAATACATTAGAGACATTCAATGTCTAAGCAACAAAAAATCCAGAAAAAAACAGATGTCGGTAAGGACAGGCAGTATTACAATATCCCCCCCTCCCAAAAAAAAAAAACTCCGCCGCAAATGAAAAATTGTGTTCCATGTGTTTGACCCTTTTTTTGTGGACTTTCCCACGCCTTGATTTTCACTTCGTACTCTTCCAATTCGCGCTATTCGAGATATATCTTCGTCGCTTAAGCCTCTTCGACAGTCTTGGGGGCAGGGCTTGCCTTCTTGTTCTTGTACCAAAGAGTTGGCAGAAGGATTGACGAGACAGTGAAAAGAATGCTGTTAAAACCGTTAGAACTCGACCCAATAAGTATATTTATGACCAGAACTTACCAAAGAGCAATGCTCAATCCCCATACAGTCTTGGTCTGGAAGCAGTTGGCCTTGGTGGCTCCAACCCAGTTGCCTAGGCCGAGACGCGATCCCATCTGGTTGAGGTTCTCAGTTACAGACATGGTGAAGGCATAAGCAGAGGCCTCTTCGGCTGCCTGGGACGCCTTGCCAATGACATAACAGTTAAGGAATGACAAAGGCTTGCCCACTGTCACTGCGACGACGATAAAGGCAATGAGAAGTAAGGAATCGACACCGGACATGACTAGAAGTCCAAGGTTGGCTTGGGACCAGAAAAAGGCAATGCTGACGGCGACATAGAGAGTAGCAATGCAGGCCTTAAAACATCCGTTAGTAAGTAGAGCAGTAAGTTGTCAAGGGTTGTTACGTACCACACTCAATGTTCCAACGAATTCCTTTGGAGGTTCGATACCAGAGGAAACGATCAATTGAATGAAGTTGGAGGTGATTCCGATGATGATA
The DNA here is from genome assembly GCA_000467735.1 of Rhytidhysteron rufulum CBS 306.38. Lineage (NCBI taxonomy): Eukaryota > Fungi > Ascomycota > Dothideomycetes > Hysteriales > Hysteriaceae > Rhytidhysteron > Rhytidhysteron rufulum. The sequence continues at coordinate 33,222 of AJFL01001016.1, forward strand.
ACCATAGAAATAACTTGAAGAAGTCTGACTCCGACAAAGAGCTTGGAAAGAGGGGCGGCTCCGTAGCTGGGGATAGGCATGTTGATGGTTGAAAGTGGTTGATGGTTGAAAGTGATTGATGTGGATAGAAAAAGACAGGAGGTTTCTTTCGAATGATTGACAGTCAAAAGGTGAACTCAAAGTCGGAATGATTGGATCGTGATCTGCACAGCAGAAATAGAGAATGTAGCAGATGGCAGAAAACGTTTCAAAGAGAAAGAATGAGATCTGACCGAAAGGAAATCGACAAAGGAAAAGACGGAAGGAAATTCGTCAAAAGAAGAGATGCTGAATGGGAAGTTGAGTGTTTGATGATGAGATAGGTATGCCACTGCAGCATCGTTCTTATATATTCGAAGATCTTGTAAAATAGAGCTAGTGCTAAATCACAAAGTCGATTCAGTCAAGCAGTTCTATTCTTGTCAATATCAATGCTCGTTTCATGGCATTTCGAGTAGTCGCTGCAATCACCAATCAGACGTCGTTATGGCGAAGGCTGGAAATTCTCCGCACTAGGCGAGTAGAAGCGACATTTTGGCACAGACGCGAGTGGGCGGCTACAGCATTGCGAAACGGCTGGATCAACACAATCAAGAGATCTGGGGATTGTACCATTCAGAGACCAAGATCTCAGGCGGCTCAACTCTCGCTGCAAGCCACCCTGTCCGCCCTCCCATTTGGCTGGGTATCGTTTGTCGACGGGTGAAGATGCGGATGTTTCGTTCACTTCCGCGACCCACTTCAGCTCTAGACCCCAGGTATGGCGCGCGGAATCTATGCTTAGAACTTGTTGAAACTCAATGAGAGGATCAGGTTCAAGCGGGATCCCTCTAGCTTTGTTGTTGGTGGTGTCACTGTAGGAACATGTTCGAGATGAGAGGAGACATGAAGTGTCAATGTCAATGCTCTGGGCGACTGGAATGCTCAAGATCATGGAATGACTGCATGAGACTAGGTAACACTGATAGATGCGCCTCATCTTGAGGAAAGTAGATGTTAAACACGTCTCAAAATGCGGGTTGTTTGGTGATAGATGATGGGTTGTGATGATCTTGGGAGAGTCCCGGCAGAACTTGCGCTACATCTAAACAAGGCCGTGGTCCGTGCTTCGTAGAGTTCTCTTCTCTCGAACCTTGGAAATCTTAACAAATGGTGTCGAGAACCTGCCAATAATCTGTCATTCCATAACATCCATTCCTAAGTTGAGCATCACGAGCAAATGCTAACAGCGATTAACCCAGATTATTGCACGAAGTATCTCAAGGTAGCGCTAATGGAAGCATACTAAAGCTTCAGATAGATATGAAAATAACTCCATAACTCAACAGATTTCTAGCGCGGGTATAAAGTAAGAATAAGTAAAAGGTGAAGGAGGCTGTGCCGTGCCCATCAATCATATGGTCTTGTATGTATGTACCCGCCTTAGCTTTGATAAAGGCGCTATGCCTCTACCTCAATATGCAGGGAAACTGGAAAGAAAGCAGAACATTAAACACCAACATATATTCTTACGAAAGAAAATAGAACTGTTAGATAAATACATAGCAATTCATTACAAACTCAGATCTTCCCTTCGTACCTAAGGTTATCTACACATTGAAGGACCCCTCATCAGCCTTCCCCCTTCCAGTTAGCTCACCCCAGAAATCGCTATCTCGGCCCCCGGTTTTGGTAGGGTTAACCGAACAAAGCTAAGGATATCTCTCGGTTCTCGGCTTGTTGCGGGCATGGGGGAGAGCTCCTCCATTCCATAAGAGAGAGCTTACAGCTCATACTTTACTTACCTATTTACTTACATTAAAGTCCAGTCTGTATATGAATGAGTGAGAAGAATTGGTTAAACGAAACTCATTAAGATAACTGATTAAATCTTTCTATTATATTTAAATGAAACAATGGGTATCCTAGAATACCGACAACATCGCCGGGACTGGTGAGCTTTCTTTCTTTCTTACCTTTAATTCCTCCTTCTCCTCCCCCGCACTCAAATAACTTCCGAGTTTATCAATATCACACCACACCACTCTAACAATCCCCTCAACTCCCAGCACCCGCAAACAAGCAGAACGAGCCTCAAAAATAGCAAACCTCCCCCCAACATACAAATCCCCCCTTACCCCCTCCGAACGCACAATCCTCGGCAAACCAATCCAAACCCTCGTCCAAGAAGTGCAAAACCAAATCACAACCCCCATCTCCATCCTACACACCTACAGCAAAGTCGCCCTCTCCGCCCAAGCCAAAACAAACTGCCTCACCGAAATCCTATTCCCGGAAGCCGAGACATGGATCCAAAACGAAGAAATCAATCTCAAAGGCCCGTTAGCAGGTATCCCAGTTTCCCTGAAAGATTCCATCGTTGTAAAGGGCTTCGATTCGAGTTTGGGCTACTCGGTTAATACGGGAAAGCCGTTTCAGGAAGATGGTGCTATGGTGAGGATTCTGAAAGATGCGGGGGCGATTCCGTTCGTGAAGACGAATCTTCCAACTACGCTTCTCTCGTTTGAATCTACGAATGATGTTTGGGGCCGTACTACCAATCCTCATAATGATAAGTATTCTCCTGGAGGATCCACTGGCGGTGAGGGAGCCTTATTGGCTTTCGGCGGTAGTCGTATTGGAATTGGGTCCGATGTTGCAGGGTCGGTGCGTGCTCCGGCTCATTTCTCTGGTTGCTATTCACTGAGGTGTTCGACGGGGAGATGGCCGAAGATGGGTATGACGACTACGATGCCCGGCCAAGAGGGTATCGCGAGTGTGTTTAGTCCTATGGCGAGGACTCTGAATGATCTAACCTACTTCACTGCAAGTTACATTGGAATGAAACCTTGGGAATATGACCACTCAGTTCACCCCATCCCTTGGAGAACCGACGTAGTAAAAGAGTATCAGGCGAAAGAGAAACTCAGAATCGGTGTCTTACGAGATGATGGTGTTGTCACCCCAGCACCCGCATGTGCTCGAGCCCTCGAAGAAACAGTATCAGCGCTCAAAGCACAAGGCCATGAAGTCTTCGACGTTACTCCACCATCTCCATACGAAGCCTTAGAAATCGCATCCATCCTACTCAACAGCGACGGCTGTCGAACCTTCGGTACTCTTTTCCGAACCGGCGAGTGGAACGATCCAGGTGCCGCACAAATGACCTTCTACATGAAACTACCCAGACCGATAAAGTATCTCTGGTATCTCTGGGTCAAGTATATCAAAGGTGATAACATTTGGGCCGGACTCCTACGACACTGGCATGAGAAGAGCGCATTCGAGCAATGGAAGCTTGTCTCGAGACGTGAGGCGTACAAGGCTAAATGGCATGCGTGGTGGGAGCGAGAAGCTCAGATGGATGTCTTGCTCACGCCTCCCAATGCTACCCCCGCTGTTCCTCATGATGGAATGCATGATGCTGTTAGTAGCTGTGGTTATACATTCCTATTCAATCTGGTAATCGCCTCTCCTGTTTCATACACTCAAACAACCCCTCTGCTAACACCGTTCTAGCTCGATTACACTGCTGGCATCTTACCTGTAACACATGTCGATAAATCCCAAGACGAGCTACCCGCATCCTTCAATCTCAAGAAACTCAACGGAGTAGCTAAAGGCGCGTATAAGCACTATGATGCAGCTAAAATGCACGGTCTACCCGTCGCAGTTCAAGTCGTAGGTAAGCGTTTGGAAGAAGAGAAAGTGCTTGCTATAATGGAGAGGGTTGAAGATGCTTTGGATAAGAGTGGTGGGAGATATGAACTCTTGGAAGTCGATTGATGGATGTCTAATCCCTAATGAATGGATGATAAGATGAATGAACATTTATAACGATTCTCATTTTTCGATCATGAGTGATTCGGGTAGTATTCAGGAACGTGAATACATTGTCCCCTTCAAAAACTTCTATTCATGAACCCCATAGGTAGGTATATCATACAGAAACCCCTTAGCCAACGCCGTAAAGTGCTAATGCCAAAGTTTCCATCCGAGAAACGCCATGCTAAATGCCCTTTTAATCAATGCGCCGCTAAAATATGCTTAGAAGGAAACATGTCAAGTTGGAGATTCTTTCCTGCCTTTCTCTTTAAACCATACCCATCCTCGCCCTTCCCTTCTTAAAATCTTTTCTCATAATGCATGTTTTCATGGCTTATTCGCTGCCGAATTGGTTAAATGAAGATCCGGTATCGCCAGCTTCCTTCTTGGGAGCACCGATATTCTGCTTATCCCACGGTTTCTTAAATTTTGGTCCCTTACCTACTCCATGAGATCCGGGTCCGGTAGGTTCGCCAAGTCCGGCCTGAGCTCTGCGGTTTCAGTAAGTCAGGACGGGGGGTTTCACTCGATATTTGATAATAATATGGGGATAATGTAAAGAAAGACAAATATAATGCCAACTCACTGTACAGGGATCCATTCCATTTTTTCAGAGTCGAAATGATGATGTTCGAAATCGGTGTTTGAGAGGGATTTGGGACCGTATTCCTCGATGAGTAGTTGCGAGTACGCATACGGAATTTTAACTGGCATTCCTTCAAAGACGCTGTCGCGGAGGGGGAAGATGTCGTCAGCGAGGTAATTGTGCTTATCCTTGCACATCATGTGGCCTTTTATTCCAAGTTCCTCCGCCGTCCGGTTTGGCCGTAATGTCGTGATATCAATAAAAAGTCCGGTCGAGGTATCAATCCAGCGTGCATCAATTACGTTCAATCGATCTGCCGTCGAGCCATTCTTGTAATGCGGGTTCACCTCCAACATATAATTCCTCCTGTCCTTCACCCCCGGAAGTCTATACGAATGCACCGTCATGTTGTAGTAGCTGGCGAGGAATTCCATCGACTTTTCAGACATTTGAACATCGACGTCCGAGTCCCATGGCATGATATGTCGGTTCCACCACCACCCGAGTAATGAGCCGTGCATTATCCATGTTTCAGCGCCAATGTCGTGCATTGCGGAGAGGTATGTTTGCATGAGCGCGGTTAGGTGCGAGCGGCGGTCATCGTAGGACAGGATCTCATCGGCGAAGCGGCCGTCATAGTGGGGATGAAACTGGGGCGCAAGGGTGGAGTTAGTTCAAGATACGAGATGATCGGGTGGAGAATCTAATTACGGTGGATTCATGAAAGTATTTGTCCTTTGGGTCACCGCCTCGTCCGCTACGCTCGTGTGTTATTTTACTTATGCCATAGAGGTCTTCGAATTTGGCGTCGCGTTTCCATGATTCTCGGGTTGGTACGGCGGATGTGAGGGTTGTGAGGGCGCTGAGGAGGAGAGGGACCAGAGTCGGCTTCATGGTAGGCGTATACGGTGAAGAGGGAGGATATGGGCGTGTAAGGAGAACGGCGGGGATTTAAGTAGGAGGTCGCGTGCGCTGGTTAATGATCATCTACAGGAGAGGATTATGAACAGCGATCGAAGGATTACGCAGGCATTAACAGGGCCGTGTTGGAGCGACGAGTACGAGGCGGCGCCAAATTAAGAAAGCGGACGATTGGGGGCGAGGGGAAAGGCAAAGCTGACAGCAGAAGCAGACAGGGCTCCCGGAATACTTGTACTTGGAGGCCCGTGGAGTGGTGGATGGAGGTGAATACGTAAACGCAGGCACGACCAAGGCAAGCAACGCAGCAGGGCGGGCCGGTCGTGGTGCAGGCCCCCAGGACGATATCCCATTCTAAGCTGGTGAGTTCAGGCGTGCGATACGCCAATCGCACCGCGCGGACTCGGTGATATCGTCCGGTAGCAAGAATGGCATCATCCCTGTTGTCTCGCCCTCATTTCCTGCAGAACCGGCGCGGTGGCAGCAGGAGAAACGGCGACGAGCAGCCCTGGAGAGAGCACGAGTACGCGGGAGCGAGGTACAATACCGGCCGGCGATATCGACTGCCCTGCCACCTGCCCTGGTGTGCCGTCGTCATCTTGTCCCGACAGGGGGAGGCGGGCAGTCGAATCAAGCCTAGCCCTGTCACACAAAACGCTGCATCCGCTCAACCCTGGGACGCTGGAAAAAGCTAAGGATGCCAAATGTCAAGTCAGCCATCCACCGTCTGCCAGCACAATTCCCTCATTTGCATGCCTTCAGCTGGCTTTGTCTTTGGAAGAGCTGCCACTGTCTCGTCTCGTTCACCTCCATCCGCAACGGAGTTTGTGCCGCCTCGCTCACCCCCAAAACTTGAAATGAATCCCTGGAATGCCGCGTCAGCAAGTCCATTGGGCGTTCCAAAAGCTTGTGCTGCTTAAGCTTTGCATGGCAAAGCTTGTCATCCCTCCGACCACTTGGCGCCTCTCTCGTCTCGCGCCGAACGTACGATACTTTAGCCGCCCACCACTCACCAGAGATGCCCTCATACCTAACCACAGACCCTGTCCTCCTCCAATCCAGGTTACGCGGCCATCTGTTCCAGCCCGCCGGCCCTCATATCCAGGCTCGTCAACCACGTAAGCTGCGTGCGGAGAAACATGCGTCTCCCTTCGCCTGCAGCCGACTGAATCTCAACGGAATTCCACATTCGATTTGCATTCCTTTCTGACACGGCAATACTTTTCCTCCCACGACTCACATTTTGAATTGAATCTGGAATGATGCCCATCGTGAGCGTGTTCAATCCAGGCACAGGAATGCTCGGGATTTTATCCCGAGCCAGGAAGCGCTGTTTACTGTACACAGGTAATGGGTGGATTAATTCGACTTCAGTAAACCAGGAGGCGGCGTAGGTCTTACCTTTCCACACGAAGAGTGCATGTTTGACCACTAGCCTGATATCCTTACACACCTACAAAGTACACTACGGCATAGCGACTAGTGATTGTTTCTCCTTGGGTGCTCCAATCACCCGCGCGAAATGCATACGTATGCCTGGGGCGATTTATTCTTCGTTTGCATCTAATATTTGCCGAGGTTCAAGACTACTCAGTGTGCTAGTCACGTGCTAGTGTATAAGAAACCGGAAACCTCCAGGGCTGTGACTTCGAAAGCCCAGAGTCGGACGTCTACGGTGAGAGCTGCATATGGTAATTAATCATACCTCTCCTTTCCAGTAGCGAGTGCAGATTGACGAGATTGACGATATGGAGACCTGACTTGTTTGGTCCGGCGACCTGATCGGTCTTGCCACAATGTCTTGTCCTAACCGCGGGCTTTCTATCCGAATTGGTCTGTTGAATCAGTCTCCCTTGATTCAAATATCATCATCGAAGATGACTTACCCGTGATCAAATGGAACAGTACTAAAGCATGTCCCACTTGCCAAGCAGTGAATCTTGGCGAGGCTGGGTGAAGGATCGGCCCGCACGATACGATACTGGCGGTTGCTCTCCCGATAAACCACACAACCCAGCCCGACAACTACTTTCACCATCCTCATATACGACCATCTCGTCCTGGTAATCCAAGCGGATCTATCATTGCGCATTTTCTCCAGACCAAACATTCCCCTAATATCCGACTTGGACCGCTTAGAAATTGTCTTTTTGTGCGGAATTAGTGACATCATCCACCAAAAACCTACCTTCCTTATTATCAATTAACAACATCCTGGAAATGACAACCTCAAATGTCCGGTTCACGATGGTAGGAATATGGCGGTCGCGAAAGCTCATTCGTTGAACCGTTCCAACGAGATGGTTTCTAGGCCTCGAAGAACCATCAGGCTCGCTACCGCCGGCGTTGTCTGCGAGGCCTCAACTCCGTGGTTAACGGACTCGTCGCCACTTCGTAGATCTAAATCCACAGAAAGGCTTGTTTTCTGGGGAAACTTTGCTTTGTTAGCGCCACGTTCTAAGGTCCACACCCAAACTCTAATGATTATTCCTTGCTCTCGTACAAGGCTCTTGGCATCTCCTAACTCCGCATCGTATAAGCATCATTGAACGAAGATGCTATACGAAGGTCAAGATAGATAGATATAAAGGGAGCGACCATTCTCGATAATGGCAACAACAATCAAGGAACAACATCTTACTTTCCACAACCAACTTCAGCTTTATTTTCGCAAACTCTCCAACCTAAATCTTCTCAATTCACACTTCCTTACGTAATCACCTACCAAACAACCACCACCATCCCCACCATCAAAATGTCCAAACTCCTCGTCATCTTCGGCATCACAGGCAACCAAGGCGGCGCCCTCGCAACCCACGTCCTCAACACCCCATCCCTATCCAATCAGTACAAAATCCGCGGCCTCACACGCGATGCCAACTCCACCGCCTCCCAAGCCCTTTCATCCAAAGGCATCGAAATGGTCTCCGTAGACATCAACTCACGCTCCTCCATTGACGCCGCCCTCCACAATGCCCACACAATCTTCGCAATGACCAACACAACCTACGACGGCAAAACCAAGGAAACCGAAACCCGTCAGGGCAAAGCAATCGCCGACGCGGCTGTTGCCTCGGGCGCAAAATTCCTTATCTGGAGTTCCATGACGGATGTTAGTAAGGTGACCAAGGGAGCCATCACCACCGTCGACCATTTCGACGATAAAGCCATCGTCGAGGCTTATATCCGTACTTTACCCATCCCCTCCGCATTCTACGTCCCCGGCTCCTTCATGCAAAATTTCTACGTCCAGCAACGACCCAGAAAGTCAGACGATGGCACCTACGTCGTCGCAAACTCCCTGAACCCAGACACTAGGCTCCCCCTTATCGACATCACAGACACAGGCAAGTACCTCGAGCGCGTCCTCACCCACCCAGAGGAATACCACGGTGCCTGGCTCGCAGCCACCTCGGGCTTCTACACTCAAACCGAGATCGTGGAGATTATCTCTAAGGTTGAGGGGAAGAAGGTTGTCTTTCAACAGATCCCGGATCAGGTTATTAGGGGCTTTTTCCCGGAACTGGTTCAGGATATGTATGAGGGGATGTTTAAGTTTTTCAGGGAGTTTGGGTATTTCAAGGATCAGGATGTCGAGTGGACGAAGAAGCAAGTTGTTGGTGAGTTGACGAGTTTTGAGGCGTTCTTGAGGAGGGATCCTCTGAAGTTGGAGTAGGGGGTGTGAGGAGATGAGGTGGTAGGGGGAGGTGGAAGGAGTTCTGGTGGATAAGCGCGATTGTATCATGCATGGCTATGAAGGGGCTTGGGAGTAGGAAAAGTGTAGCGTATCCCACAGCTATCTAGAATAAATATCTCAATCAATTCGTCGTCACTGTTATAAAATGCTGCGCTCCAAATGCTTCATCGTGAAGTAACTAATACACCAAGTATAATACAAGAAACGTTCCCTCACACTGGGCATTTACGAGCTATTCATAGAAAATAGCCCAACCAACCAACACATCCAAATCACGAGATCAAATAGATAAATAAAATCCCATCCATGTAAATGAAACACGAGACCACTCACCAGGTTAACGGAAACCCAAGAGTCCAGACCTTTCTGAGAAAAATCCGGGAACATATTAGAAAGCGGGCACCACGGGGCGGCACAGAAACTTAAATTGAACGCAAGGTTATATGTGACATTGACATAAGTATATACAACAGGCGAACATCTCAAAAGGGGAAACCATCAACGACAACGACAACGACAACATCACTTCATGTTAAAGAAGCCCCCATACCACACACACCCACATCAACATCTCCTCCACTCAAGTGCCTCCTCAATCGGAATAACCCACTTACTAATGGCAAGGGATCCGGTCGATTCATTTCTCCAACTAAAGAATCAATAAAACCACATCATCAGCAGTGGTTGCAAATCATCTATTTCGTGCACTTTTGCCATGCTACGTACACGACTTGGGTGAACTTGAGATCGGCCGAATCGGTCGTAAGCAGACCGGTGGCCTTGGTGTCGGCTGAGGTCATGCGGACCTGTGAGTTGATGTTGAGCATGCCTTCGGCACCGCAAGGGGACCAGACAACCGAAGTGCTGTCGGCTTCGTCGTGCTTGAGGTAGTCGCCGTTCACGGGACCGATGAAGTCGTATTGGGTGCTGGTCTGTTTAGGTTATGAGTATGTGTTTGTCCTTTGGAAGTGTAAAGGGCGAGATCTTACCTGCTGCTGCTGGCCAGAGAAGTAGTAGGTTGATTTTAAGGTACCCGTCACACCTTTCTGGATGGCTGCGTATCCACGGTAATCGGCACTCAGGATGGAGTATTGGAACCCACTGGGGTAGGTGATATCGACATTCAACTGACAATTCTTTCGTTGTTCGGTTGTGGCAATACCGGGGCCAATGGAGGCGATGTAAGAGTCGAAGATCAAGGTGACGGTCGTCTTGTCATTAGAGATGGCCTGGCTCACGGAGCCTTGGGGGCAGCCAGTACCACCGTAGGTAATCCCCTTGATGTGTACTTGAGTTGGGTCTGGGGCATCGCCAGAAGTAACATCACCAAGATTTGGGTTTGAGCCAGTTGGCGCAGCGGCCGCAAGTGGGAGGAGAGCAAGAGCTTGATAGAACTTCATAGTGAAGAAGAGATGGGTGTGAATATGAATATTCTGATCGAGGTGAGAAAGTTTGAAGTGATGATTGTTGAGCTGCTTGGTTGGAAATCTCGTGGGATTTCGAGGGCATTTTATAGTCCTACGCCGGAGGTTCCGAACCTACATCACGAGGTGTTGAAGCTATCATTCGTATACCGAACCGCAATTCGACCTCAGAATTCCGCTCAGAGCTGGATAACAAGAGCCAAGACCGTACGTCAATATCAAGTACGGGTGGGACCGGCGGGCCGGTAACGTCGATAGGACAACGAGACTCTACTTTGCTCAAGTCGGTGGTTGTTAAGGTATGGTATGATCGATGCTTTAGGACGGTATGCCCGTTCGAACTTCCTCATTGCTGGGGTCCACGCTGTAGTGGTCTACTGATAGGCTCCAGAGATAACAACCTAGACCAGAGTCATGCTGTCCGCATGTGCTGAGAATCTGGTCTGCAATCTCAAGCTTCCGGGTCTGGATTGATTGCTCTTCGGCTCACGCTCGGCTGAGCATGTAAAACAACCAGGCTCTAGACCAGGAACTTCAAACCCAAGATGCCTTCTTGGCACACTAAATGTCAAGAATGCCCTCTCGTATTGAAGATACAATTTGGAATACGAGGGGTAGAGGTGAGGAGTAACGTTTGGACTGAATCCGAGTCAAGTCATATGATGCCGTGAAGTGATCGTTCAAGTCGAAAATCCCCCCGTGGCATGGCTACTTCGCATTCGGAAAGCATGTCAGCACTGTAACCTAAATTGGGGTTGAATTGTTGAAATATGAATTGCTGGGATTCTTCTCCAGAAATAGAACGAATATGCAATGTAAATTGAAGTCATTGAAGAAAACGGGTGAGCAAAACTCACCTTCGACAACACGCGGAACGCATCACGACATTGTGAACGGTACCGAGAACTGAAAATAACTCGAGGTCCTTGGAAACGACGTGAGGCGCGTGGCCGGATCAGCCAACCCTGTCGTAGATCTCGAAACGGGATGCAGATATTGATCTCAGATTAACCTTAAATTAATGCTTGTCTGACAACCCACGGGGAAAAAGGATCCCGCAACCAAAATCTCACCAGAGAACCACTCTCACGCTGGAGCTAGTAGAGCTGAGTAGCCTTGTTAAAAATAACCTCGCCGTGATCCTGCCCTGCAGGCACTTTGCTTGACCCACACGGCGCGGTGCTGTCAGCGATGTCATGAGTCTGGACCGGCCCTTTGCTTGTCCACCAGGCTATGCCTCTACGCGACCGCCGAAAAGGCAACAGTATAGATTACGGTTTGATTGAAGGAGCTGTATCTCCAGACATATCGAATTGTACTGGCATCAACCGAGCATTGGAAGCCGTGAGGAGCTGGAGGAGGTAGATCCAATCAGTGGCGGGTTTACCCAGGTCAACGCAACAACACGGACAGAGAATGGACATTCGTAGATGCAGTGCAACTGATCTGGTCGGACTGTTGCATTTACACGCGTCACCAGGGAATCCGCGGCAACTCTCGAGGTTTGATGAATTGCCAATGATCTGGAACTCAGGCATGAAAATAACCGATAGGGTTTCTCGCGAAGTGCGACTAGCGGTCATTTGCCATTCTGTCTGATTCCCTAAGAGACGTTAGGATTTTTGAAAGTATGTAAGTCAGTCGAAGCAAGCGAAGTTGAAAGACAACGGAACTGCTCATCACCATCGCCTGACGCGAAGTGACCTGAAGCCGAGAACCGAGCCGGAAGATACATTGGTCAAGCGTTTTAATAACGGTACCCCTCAGGCGTATCATCTACTGACGACAGGGTGATGGCGACACTTTTGATGAGGGATTCTAGGCGCCCGAAGAGGAGAAATCGTTATCTGAATACCTTTGCAGTTCTCACAAACACGTTAGAAGTCGATTGACGTGTTATAGGACCATGACTGCAACGATTAAAGCTCATGGACAGCTTTACGAGGGAATGCGGTTGTTGATTTATGTGAGTCAAGGAAATTCGAGAAATTTGTTTCCAACATGCTGAATTTAACCAGGAAAATACGACGGCCAGAGCTTAACCGGGAACGCCACATATTACGAGAACACGGACGTCGGTCATAGCTCCAAGAACATTAGAAAGGCAGTGTTTCTGAGCTTTCAATGTTAGGTCTATTGACTTCTCGCGGCATCATTTTGCTGGTGTCCGTAGACATGAATGATAACTCCGCGTGGAAAGGATGATGTTTTGTGGCACCGAGGTCCAGGACTCCGCAAACCAAGGCCCGATAAAAGAAAGAACAGAAGGTAGAAATGTCGAAAATAAGAAGAAAGGTGGAACTGGAAGTGCTTTGATTGAAGCCGGAGGAAATGCCATCCCAACTTATGTTGGACTGGGCTTTGACGAGCCCTTACCCTTACCTTTACCCCTGATAAGGTCGTCATAGGCGTGAAAGCGAAAGCGATATCGACCAAAGAGCGAACAAAACAGTCGGGGTAGATAGCAGAACCATAAATGGTAGAAATGTTTCCAAATCAAATGCCGATCTTTCGTGAGCTGATGGGATGGAGGTTCGAGATGGAGAACGAGTGGGAGATGATTCCAAAACAAAAGTGTGGCGCGAGCTGACCAGATTTGTCAAGCTGCCCCGCCACGGCCCCCTCTGACGCAGACGATCCGTGACATTTCGCCATCAACTTAAATATTCATTCCAATTCCCCCACCCAAACATCCTCATCTACATATACACCTTCTAAATCGCGACAAACTGAAGCTCCTCATAGTCCTCTTCCTCTCGATCCTCGCCTACACATCTATGTCATTTTTGGCCCGACTATTCCGCCCCATATCTACGATGAGTTCCCCCACCCGGCCCATGTCTGTCCCGGAAGGATCGCAAAAGGCGACCGTTGCCGCTGGATGCTTCTGGGGAGTCGAGCATATGTATCGCAAGGCGTTCGATAACAAAGGTCTGCTAGATGCGCGAGTAGGATATATTGGTGGCGATACCAGTAACCCTAGCTACCGCACTGTATGTAGTGGAAGCACAGGACGTAAGATATATCCAGGAGATCCGAGGCGCGTTGTGAACCAGTGCTAATTGGCGCTTTAGATGCCGAAGCTCTCCAAGTAGTTTTCGACCCCGAGAAAGTTTCCTATCGCACGTTGTTAGAGTTCTTCTACAAAATGCACGATCCTACGACGGTCAATCGCCAGGGCCCCGATGTCGGATCGCAATACCGAAGTGGTATTTTCACGCACGATGCTGAACAAGAGAAGATTGCGAAGGAGGTAACGGAGAAAGTGAATAAGGAGTGGTGGAAGGGAAAGGTTGCCACGGAAGTTCTTCCCGCAGGTGAATGGTGGGATGCTGAAAAGTATCACCAGCTGTATCTTGAAAAGAGTGCGTGCAGTCAACCCTTGGAACACTGGGCATTCAGCTAACGATTCATAGATCCCAGTGGCTACGAATGTCCGTCACACTTTTTGAGGCAATTCCCTCCATTGTCCGAGTAAAGCCTTCCTTCGATTCACGATTCATGCTTGAGTAGATACCAACATTGTAAATACCCAAATAAAGTCGGTTATTGAAAGAGAATTGCAAGGATAAGAGTATCAGCAACGTGATTACATCATTTCGAAGCAGTGAGCACATTCAATCGAGGCATACATTAACATCCAACTACATTCCAAGATATCCGCAATCATCACTTTCCCCCACAACCTTCACCAAAACGCCTCCACACAACAAAACCCCCCTACTGAGGTGGCAAAGTCTCAAAAGTCTGCGCAACCTCCTTCTCCCAATCCAACCTCACCTTACCAAAGATCTCCGCCTGAGGCTTCAACTCCCCACTAAGTCCCTTATCCAACAAGCCCGTTCTCAAAATAATGGTATCAGGACCCATAACAGTCTGGTGATGATAAACGTGGGTGGTGCAGTTAGGGCAATAGTAGCAGTTAACCGCCTTTCCGGATTCACCGTAGTAGGTGTAGGATTTAAGGTCGGATTCGCCCTTGGTGATGGTTAGGGCGGATTTGGGGATGATTTGGTTTAGGGTTGCGACGCCG
>AJFL01001018.1:0-12761 GCA_000467735.1 Rhytidhysteron rufulum CBS 306.38
CTTGACAGTTGTATGATCCAATGTGACAGGCTTAGTTCGGACCTTAGTCGTGATCTCAGTGACTGGAACCTCAACAAATTCGGTTTGGAGAATTGGCTGAACGCGAGTAATAGGTTCAAGCTTGACAACAGTCCCGGGTTGAGAAAGAAGGACTGTTTCTCGCCCAGGCTCGACGATAGTCGTCTCGGTTTTGACAAGTGGGGTTCTGGTAACCGTGGTTTCACTGATGTATGTCGTATAGAGTGTCTTGACAATTTGACTTGTAGTCATCACTACATTCTCAATGACAGTCTCAGCATTGGCCAATTCCCCGTCTCGTTTCTCCAACATCATATATTCATGACTAGTGATTATATCCTCCGCAACGGAGAGATCAGAGTCAGATAGCCAAGCCGTAATCGGGGGTTGCTCGGCATCTTTCAAGACGGTTCGGTATTCATCTTCAGAAGACTCATCATCAGAGATTGAAGAAGGGCCGACGAATTCGTAGACAGTCTTGATAATCGTAGGCTTGTTCTTTATTCTTTTATCAAGTGGGATCGGTACACTAGACAGCGATGTGGATCCCCCCCCAGCTTGAGAGGCGTTTGCAGGATCAAGAGTGTATAGTGGTGATGGTGATGCATACGGTGTCGCACGCACTGTTGTATTCACTGTCCCATACACTGTCTTATGCACTGTCTCCCACTCTGTCACTGTCTTTATTTCGACGTCGTCCGCAATCGTGATCTCATCCCTCTCAGCAAGACTAGGGATTGATAGAATGTCTGCACCAAGCCGTGGAAAGGGAAGGTTAAGCACCGGTATGGATTCCTCTCTTGCTCCAGAGGCGTGAGTGTTGTCTGTAACAGTACTGAAAATAGTCCCGTCATGGCCCTCCTTTCTCTCAACAAGAGTATGGATTCCCTCAGAGCCACTCTTGAGGTGTTCAGCCCCGGGCGCATGAATCCCGACGGCATTCTCAGGAACCGGGATAGCAGGACCATTGGAATGCCCGGGAGGCACAGGAAAATAAGGATGATGATGTGGTTCAGGATTCCCCACACCTTGTCTCGACGACCGATCGACTTTATGTCCGGGGAAATGTTGGGTCGGCTTTACGCCAGGCAATGGTTGCGAAAGACGGACATCAGGTTGGCCAACTGCTGGGATGTAGCTGGTTTGGAAGCCTGATCGACGACGACGGAATGCTATGGGGGTTTCTCGGACGGCTGTGGCGGCAGATTGGGCGAATTCCTCGATCGCCCTTTCTCGGACTTGATGGGATATCGAGGCGAGCGGGGTGGTGTAGACGATTTTCGTCTCAGCGGATGTCCCCCTAGAAAGTTTCGTATTGGTGGTTGTGCCTCTAGGGGCTTTTGTTCGCCGGTGATGGGGGGAGCCAGTTGCGGTGATGAGGAAGTAGGAGAGGATGCAACAGACTGCAGCTGAGTACCTCATCTTGACCTCTGCCAATGAATGAATTATTAGATGAGAAGAGGGATGGATAGCGTAAGGGATGTGGATGGAATAAGAGAGATGGAGATGAGAAGAGCAGAAGGATGGCACGATAGAAAGTTATAAAGTACAAGCAAGCCAACTTACCGAACGAAGGACTACGCCCAACCAGAGAAGGAAGTCGATGCAGGGAAGGTGCGGTGAGGGTGTAGTGAAGAAAACCAAGGGCAAAGGACAATTAGGCATCTATTTAACTATGAGAGGAACGCACATCCTCTCCTCTGTATGCACACTCTCATATGTTTGTTGAACCCCCCCCCCAAACTGTTGTATGGGGATGTTGTGTTAGTGCAATGGTCTCGTACCGAACTTGTGTTTATGGTTGGACCGGGGTTTTTCCAAAAAGACGCCGTCAGCATCTTCACAACAGGAAAAATATTGACGACGATATGCCTCATCATGTTTATTTATGATTGTATCCTGTTGACAAGCTGCTCAACATCTTGCGTTACCCAGGTAGCATCTATATGATCTTAGTATCGTCATTTCAAAGTTCTATGTCTTCAAGGAAATGAATGATGAAATGATATTACAACAATTAATGATTACGTATACTGGAAGGACATGCATGTAGTGTGCCAGTCATCAAAAGAAATGATGTTACGGAAATAGACAAGAGACGTTCAACAACAGTCGAATTGTAAGACCACCCATGTCATGATGCCAGCAAGGGAAATGAACTCAACGGTGATATATCGGGACCAAGAAAATGATCAACCGGAGCCAAAGGTTGCTCGTCTTCTAACTGTCCCAATGCCGGCCTCACCTTTGGCATGTGCGGACGCAGAAGCCTCGTCAATATAATGCAATGGCCGATAGCGGGCGTCCCACATTTGATCACGAATCCACTCGTCCAATTCGGCATCATCTTCAGGGATCCTTTTTTCTTGGTTCAGCCCCTCTTTGACCGCGGCTTTGATGACCGCTTTCGCAATCTTCACGCTGACCTCACGCACATCAGTGACATCAGGCAAAAGTCCTGCGGAGGGATCTTTGTGGGCGGGTGCTGTGGCTGCCAAGGCTTCACAAGCAGCAACGATGAGGGAAGGAGGCAAAAGTCGTGTACGACTTAGTACCGCACCCAATCCTATGCCCGGGAACGTGACCGAGTTATTGCACTCCGCTAGGAATTGTTAGTCTCCGCAGTCTCAACCCATGGTTTGTAACAAGATCATTGAATTCTAGATCGTAACTCACAAATTTCAAATTTCTTGCCCTTGTACTCCACCGGTGGGAATGGTGAACCAGTAGCAACCAGAACTTTGCCATCAGTCCACTCGTATAGATCCTGTGGTTTTGCCTCGTGTAATTTAGTTGGATTGCTGAGCGGCAAGATGATGGGACGCTCCACATGCTTCGCCATCTCTTGGACTACTTCTTTTGTGAAGGCCCCAGGCTTCGTAGAAGTGCCAATTAGAACATGCGGCTTGACCTCTTTGATTATGGACAACAGATCTTTGTAGTCCTTATCTTTCCACTCTTCATCTTCGCGAGCATATGGAATCTGAGCAGGCGTGAGCCCATCCTTGTTGGACTTGACCAACAAACCTGGCTTATCAACGGCCCTATATCGAAATTTAGCGAAGAAACAGGACACCAGAGATAGATGGCTCACCAGATATTACGACCGACTTCTTCTTTCGATTTCTTTGTTTTCACAGCCATTGCGTCTTTGATCTGATCGGCAATACCAGTGCCAGCCGTCCCGGCTCCAAACAAGACAAATCTGGCATCTTCCCACTTGACATTGCTTACCTTAAGAGCTGTCATGATGGCGGCAAGTGTGACACAACCGGTACCTTGCACGTCGTCATTGAAGCAAGCGATTTTAGGGGTATAGTGGTCCAAAATCCTTCGAGCGTTATGCAAGCCGAAGTCTTCCTGCTTATTGTCAGATTATTTTCTAAGCCTTTCAGATTATAACTTACGAAATGGATGTAGGCCTTTGGATATCGTTTTTTGCAAGCCTCCACAAACCTCGCTACGAATGCGTCGTACTTTTCTCCCTTCACACGAGGTTGGCGCAAACCAAGGTACAAATCGTCTTCAAGAAGCTCCTTGTTCTGCTATGCCGTTAGATTGCATCTAGGACGGTGGGACTTGGGTTCATACGTTTGTTCCGCAATCCAATACAACGGGAAGAGTTCGCGAGGGATGTATACCGGCACAAAGCGTGTAGATGACCAATTTAGCGACGCTGATGAGAATAGCACCGACGCCCTGATCGCCAATACCGAGTATCTGCATCAAGGTTCAATCGGCTAGTTCGACGTTGTAAGCCCTGAGTCAACTAACCTGCTCCCCGTCGCTGACAACGATGATATCGATATCATCTGGATTTCCCCATTGGTTCAAGTTATCCTCAATGCGATCTTGATCTTCGATGTTCAGGAAACATCCTTCGGGTCGTCTGAATAGCCGTGAATAGTTTTGAATGGCCTCTCCTTCCGTTGGAGTATAGATGACCGAAAACATCTCCTTGAGGTGTTCCTGAATGAGCTGTGGGAGCTGTCAGTCGAGCTCGAGATACCTCAAGAAGGGTGAGACACCTACCTTGTAGTACAAGACTTGGTTCTGCTCCTTCATGCTCGTCATGAATGTATTCTTTGCCAGATCGGCTGGCCGGCTCTTGTATTGTTCGTAAGCCCGCTGGACTTGTTCATCCAGGGTCTGGACATTCGGGGGAAGGAGGCCGTGGAGTTTGAATATCCGGCGCTCTTCCTTGGTGAAAGCAGAGCCTTTGTTGAAGTAGGGGGTTCGCAGCAATGCAGCGCCCTGTCGAAACTATGATTAGCCTTGGTATGTACACACTGGAAAGCTTGAGGGACTTTCTTACTGTCAAGGCACACTCTTGTGGGCCAGAGGTAGAGAGGGCAAGATGGCCGAACTTGGGGTTCTTCCTCTCTTTCGGATCTGATGCCATGATTGCTGTCGAGCGGGATTGGCGGGGATTGGGGGAAGATGGTGCAACGACGTTGTTTGCTCGCACTAGAAGCGATGCTGCTGTTCGACCTGGAGAAAGGAAGAAGGGAGTAGGGAGGAGACCATGTGGTCAGCGGCAGTCGAGCATGAATACGACAGAGGATTGCACTATGCTGGAAGAGTCAGGCAGCGCATGTGAAGAGCTGATCTGATTGTTTTTTCCTTGGAGGCAGGACAGACCCCACTATCGCGCAGCTGTCTGGCCATGACGTCGTCGCTCGAGAGAGGCCGTGGGGTTCCGCAGGGCTAGAAGGCCACTCTATTGTCGTCGTCGTTGCTCATGGTTGGCATCGTGAATTAGCAGAATAACGATGGATGAATGCAAAGTGCCCAGGTAATCTGTATTGTCACGTCTTGTAATAATTGTGTGTGTGTGTGTGTGTGTGTGTGTGTGGTTGATGAACGCGTCTCGTCTCCCTTCTGCTGCCAACAACTGCCCCTCGCGCTCCCCTGGTCGAAGCCGCCGAAAGCTTAGCGGCTGGGCGCCAAACCCCTACGCCGACCCTCGCCGCTCCACTTCTCTATCTATATCCATCCCATCATCTAGCACAGCTTCATCAATTTCAGCCCACAGTCTTCTCTTCTTAGTATTCAAGCCTCGTGTCTTTCAAAAATGGCCGACCACTGCGCATTCTGTCTGATGTCATGCTCCTGAGGCTGCCTCTTGTACATACATGCCTCGAATCCGCTATTGCTCTTCCTCGTGCGCACAAGTTTCCTTTCAAGATTGCAATCCGAATTGGCAGAACGATAGGTTTATATTGTAGCGATAATGGCATTTGAATTGGCTATACGACACGGTTTTCTTTGGATGTACTGCGCATCCTTTTTTCCTATTTCTCCAGTCTCTTTCTCTCTCTCATCTGAACCACGTATCTTGGCTCGCGCATTCGCATTATGACGGCCGATCATTCTCTATGATACAATAATATGTTCCGTAAATATTCCCATGCCCATGTGCGAATGTTTCCAGCACATTTTCTTACTCCGAATTATCGAGTTGGTTGTTCAGAGCATTTGGATCAGCGGTTCCGCGGGAACAAGTTTCGGTGGCTGCAAAAAGCGAATGGGCAAGCATTCGCCTTCAACCAGAATTCTCCAATTTTCTCCACAACCGACCGCCACATCCACGAAGATGTCTGTATACACCTAGCCATCTCTCCTCGAAATGCATCACTCGAAGCGATGACGTCCCCGCCAAACATACTCCTCTAGTTAATCACCGATGCAAATCAATTTTATCCCATCCACCACAAAATCTGCTCTCTCCTGCCTGTTAGCGATCTCTTTACTCTGCGCCGAACATCAAAGCATTTGTGCGCATTGTATCCGGCGATTGTCAACACGCAGTGGAACATCGATGCTCGCCTGAGTTTCCTGTTCAAAGACCCTACGGCCTTTGGAACCTTACAGGCCAAGCATAATGCATTGATTGGAGGCAAAGTTGTCGACGCTTTCTTCCATAGGGCAGCGAGAACGTTGCCTCTAAACCATGAATATGGACGGTGCTCGCGAATCTACGCCCCCGACGCCGGTTCTCGCTACTTCACCGCGTATCTGCTCACCAACGGCTATGACATCGACGAAAGCGAAACATATCTTGACGGCGACATTCATTGTCAAGTAATTCAACTACTCTCGGTACGACTAACCCACTAGCTGACACATAAATATAGTACCAAACATTCGCAAAAGGTCCTACTTTATTCCGCCCGTCTCTTAGCATTTCCATGATCTGTGGCCCAGATCCTTCAATACTCCGCTTTCTCATGAGTGCAACATTGACAAGTGAGCTGAACTTCATATCATGGAACATGTCCTATTCTCTATTTCCGGTCTCAACATTCCAAGACTATGAAACTTTCTTCACTAGGGGGTTTTCGCTACACCGTCACGACCTAATCCAAGACTGCCAGAATCGTAAGTTCGCTGTCAAGAATCTCCATTGGTCTGAAAAAGATGCCAGGCTTGGGGATTGTGCGCTCCTAACTCGACTCCGACAGATTGGAGACAAGCACAGCTGGGTCATGCCGATCGACACCATTGGGATTCCTCCCGCTCCCATCCCAGACTTCGTCCTCGAGTACTCGGGATTCAAATTTAACATACGATCAAGTCCAAGCTTCAAGATTGACCACTATAGGATTTCCTGTCAGTGGTTCAAGGCATGTACACTGAAATACGATTATGTTTGTGTGTCAGAAGACGATGATTGGGAATCGCGCTACACACTTTGTGGTATTAAAAGGAGACTCAATGAATCGACTATCGTTCAGATGTTGCATTTGCATCCTGATGATCGCCCCGATGAGTTTTATGAGATGCTTTCGGATCATGAGAATGCTCATAAATGGCGTGGCAAGTTTGACCTTCCGTCCGGCTGGATCTTTCACGATAATGAGATGCCAAATCTCCTTTCCGAACTACGACGTTGAGGGGACTTGCTAGATCGTGTGCCTATCCAACTTCAGGACCTGCATCTATTTGAAACCAGACTGGCGAATTATTATGGGGGTATTTACATGCAATAACCACTTAAGAACGGGGCGAAGGTGAATATGCTATGCTTTGATAAGTATTAATAGAGTACCTAGGTAGTATACACCAGAAAACTGCTGCAGAAAAAAATCAATACCATTCAACCAAAATCCCAAACATCTTCCATCTCAACCCCGTGGATCTCAAACCCCCACCCTCCCTCAGGCCTCCCACTCCCACATAGTAGCTTACAAAGCAACCACCATCAACCTCCAAACCCCCGCAAACCCAAACTACCTTCCCTAACAAGCCGACCATTCCGCCTCCTCAACCAAACCTCGCAGAAAATTCCAAACATTATCTCCATCAAGATGTCGTTTCCCAAACCCATTTGCAAAGAATCCCAGTATAGACACTATGTTTCCTATTCGGCCCGTCTGCATGCCGCTAATGCATGGCTTACGGCTCCACAATCCCACTGGCACGTTCGGCGTACCTGGCTTACTATCCACGAACCAATCAGCGATCGTGAATATTGCGATGCTGGCGATGAGGGTTTGAGTTTTGCTGGTTTTTTGGTTGTTTGTCAGGATTAGGAATTGGGGATTGGGGATTTCAAAGCTGCGGGTTTGGAGAGTGCGAGGCTTAGGAATTGGGTTGTGTGATTTATGATGGGGTAGTGAAGGGGAGGGGATGGGAGTGTGAAGGTATAAAGAGGGTAGGAAGACAAGAAGTTCGATATCAGTTTCAGGCTTCATTCTACTACAGAGACCACAAACCTTTATTCTATCTTTTCTACGAGAAGACCGCCAGCACCATTAAAATGGCATCTCAAACCCCCGACCCAAACATGTTCACCACACCCTACCAACTAGTAAAAGGCATGCACCGCGACATCTACCCAGCCGTGGACCCCAGAAACCCCTCCCTAAGTGCCGCAGGAAAAGTGATCCTAATCACCGGCGCTGGTGGCGGGATCGGCTATGTATACTCTCCCCCTTTCCCTCACCACTTCCCCCAATCCCAAACTAACACACCCAGGCTGTCGCAAACGCCTGGTCTATCGCCAAAGCTGAAGGCATTGTCCTCGTAGGTCGTAGCACCGGTACCTTGGAAGCCACAGCCAAGGACCTCGAAGTCCCGTGTTCGATTATCACGGGTGATATTACTGTCCCTGGGGACGCGAAAAAGGTGTTCGAACAGGCGGTTAAGAAGTTTGGAAGGGTGGATGTGGTGGTTAATACGGTTGGGACTATGCATTTAGGGGCGATTGCTGAGGTTGACGTGAAGGGGTGGTGGGGTGATTATGTGAGTACTCTTATATCCTGACCACTGGATGAAATACGACGATTTATGGGATAAGAAACTGACCAGTCTCAGAAATCAAATGTCCTGGGAACCTTCAACGTAGCTCAGAATTTCATCAAGGTAAATGATGGGAAGGGAACGTTTATTAATCTCGTTAGTCTGGGTGCTAGTTTCCTTGTTCCAGGTATGTCTAGTTACTCGCCCGCCAAACTGGCCGCTATCAAATTCGGGGAGCTTTTAGACTTAGGTATGTAGACCACCCTCCCCCTATTCACACAAACACACTAACCCCCCTCCCCACCCCAGAACAACCCACCCTCCGCACCTTCTCAATCCACCCAGGGATGGTCGAAGCCGAAGAAGGCCGCGGCTCAATCGTCGATCACTTCACACCGTTTGCGAAGGACAAGGCTGCGTTGACGGGGGGCGTGACGTTGTGGTTGCAGAGGCCGGAAGCGGATTTCCTAAGGGGCAGCTATTATTCTGTTAATTGGGATGTGGAGGAGGTAGCGGAGCATCGGGAGGAGATTTTGGAGAAGAAATTGTTGAGATTGGGGTTTGTTGGGGCGAGGTTTGGGGCTGAGGGGCACGCTTGGGGGATGTAGGTTGTGGTGGGGGAGTGATGGGGGAGGTTGAAGAAAGGTATTTGGTGCGAGGTTGAGGGTGAGGTGTATTTTTGGGGACGATGGTGGGAGGTTGTGGGGAACGAAGGAACTATGGGATTAGATAGCTAAGGGATTCGTCCTGTTCGGTGAATGAAGATGTTGAGTTAGATTGTTGAGAAAATGTTGCTGAAATGAAAGCTTGTGACCAACTTGTCGGTGTGAGATTTGGGTCCGAAAGACATAGCTGTAGTGAGTAGTATGAGCCAAATCCGCATTTAAATGCATTAGATTGATTCAAAACATCAGTGGTGAGAAGTAACTATGCGGCGTAGTTAAATGCGATTTCCCCTTCCAGTCCCACCAAATCCAGCATCACTGCCCAACCCAGAAAGAAACCAACTCCGACAAGCTTACAGGAAGTAGTCTGATGACTGTGCAGGCTATCTACTATATAAATGCCTGAAACAAATAATCCCTATACTGATTGGTTGGTCATTCCAGCATTCCAGCAGTGACGAGATAAAAAACGCCTCGCAAGGCTGACTAGGGAGTGGGGACTCCAGGGCGCCTAAGCCAGTAATATACCCGCGCAACTAAAGAATATGCTCATACGGAAATCTGCCTGCAGGGGAGACTAGCAGATAAGTGCATTATAATCTTTTTCCTAAAAATGCCTTGCGTGCTAAATAGCCTGGGTTGTTTCCGTCCTGGGTTTTCTCGTTCATCGGTTATCGTTATCAAGCTTAAGTTGACTCATTCGTTCTCGATGTCTCTTCAGGGACAATCTTTGAGTATTTCCTCTATTACTAGTACGTTGGGTTCGCGGATTCTACACTTCCTTGGGATAGAGAAACCGACCAAAATGCACGATATCTACTTCGTCTTCGGACCCAACCACTCCTACTTCTTCTTCTGCGGTTCGAATTGCAAAATGTGAGTCCCAGACCAGTATATATCCTTTCTTATCACTTATTTATATCACACAGTCACAACCTCCCAGAAGCCTTCATAAAATTCGTCCTCGACTCCCCCGGCGACCCAAAAAAGCAACTCAACAAACCCCACAACATAGCCTTCGGCCCCACCGGTCGCGAATACTTCGCCATGTACACCGCCATCGATGGAACCGATCGATATACCTACGACTTCAAGACTTCGCATCCAGAGCTCATGAACTATCTCAAACCCTTATCAAAAGTCGTAGGCACGCATGTAGCTATCGGACCTAGACGAAGCTTCGTAGCTTGCGTACCTTCAAGTCAAGGCGGAATATACCACTCCACCAACATCCCACACACCCTAAAAGCCGAGCTCGAAACCAACAAGAAGAACCCTGAGCGAAGAGTTACAGGACACGTAACGCTTGGAGTAGGAGAAAGCTGGTTCGTGCTCTGGCCCGACGGAGCCGCGAGTTGGGAACTTGATGGCCAGTACCCCGAGCTCGAAGACCTGTTGCTCAGCTTGCCGGAGAAGAGTGTTACGTTACTGAACCTTAATCCTTGGGCTGCTGGACAGTATTTCCTCGCGTTGGAGGATGGGACTGTCAAGTTTTGTTTGCCGGATGAGTGGGCGGGGGAGGTCGAGAGGGATGTTGTGGGGTGGCAGGAGAAGTATAGAGAGGTTAGGAGTACGGAGATTAAGGATGGGAGGGTTAGGACTGTGTATAGGGTTTTGAGTGGACCAGGGAGGGTGCCTGTGAGAGGGAGTGGGGAGGAGGCTCCGCCGCCGTATGAGGCGAGGTGATAGAGACATGTGTATGAATGATGTGGTTATGTTATATGAATATTCTTCCATTGGTGTTGATCCCTTGTATATTTCTGACAGCATGCAAATAAGAACTTAGTCATATTGACTGGTCATTGCTTACACCCTTGATGATCGGTAAGGAACATCAAGCTTATATTGTGTTAGGGCTTGACAAAGCGTCTTGTATTCCATTGTAGATCGTATGATGATTGGTTTCATAAATATCAAATTGAGAACCAGTACTACGGTCAGAATCTGCATCCCAGTTATCCTTGTGAGTTATCTGCATTTCCCTAGCAGCTCACGAACTACAAACCAATACTGGACTTGCAACAGCCTATCTCAGATTTCCTAAATCAGCCAACAACTTATTCAAACTCAACCATCCCTGAGTAGTTACGAAACGATTATATCTTATAGCGAAGTACATAACTAGACCCCGAAGACAACTTCCCATCATCTAGTCATAGTTGATATGAGAAGAGAAGTCATCTTCAGGAAACCAAGCCTCATCCTCCCGAACAAAATACCTCCCCTTCCGATTCGCATAAGCAAACTTAATCTCCCAACCAAGATAAACCGCATTAGCCAGGAAATTAAGATGGGCCCTCGGGAAAACAAATTGCTCCTCCGAACCCGAACGACAAAGACGAACAACAGAAACCTTAAGCCCCGGCAACTTCTCCATAAGCTCAAGAAAGCAATCCCAAAAAAACCGCTTCGGATACCCCTTGAACTCAAGCTCCTGCGGCAAAACAAGATCCAACTTTCTAAGCTTCCCACTCCTCCCCAACATCAGACAAACATCCTGGAACGAAGTCTCATACTCCCATTCCGTAGCCCACTGGGGAGTATCAAACCCGCAATCATCCTCTATGCCAAGCTTCTGGTTCGTAGAAGTCTGGCACCAGTGGCTTGAGAAGACGGTCTTTTTCTCGGACCACAAGGGGACTGGAAGCGCGAGATGTGTGATGAAGCGGAAGGAGAGTGGACCCGCGGTGAAGAAGAATGCGGAGGCGACCATCCAGCCGTTGATTCGGGCCATCCGCCATTCGTTGCTTTCGTAGAAGACTTCGCTTGCTTCGCCGTTTATCTTCTTGCAGGTTCGCAGGATGTTGAGGACGTTGGCTTTGTGGAGACATAGCTGGCGACAGAGCTCTCGTCTAGTGGGTGCCGCTATGGCGTTGTTGTATTTCTGGTTTCCGGTTTCGGGGTAGAGGTCTAAGGGCCTAGGGAAGGTAAGGATGTATCCGTAGACCATTAGGCGGAGTTCGGTTGGTAGTTGGAGAAACGGGAATGGTTTCCTGGGCTGTGATATATTAGTCTTTGTTGCTGAGTGCTCTTGCCTTGGGAATGACTTACAAATCGGAAGGCAAACTTCATTTCATCGTATATCTTTGGAAAGCGTCGATATCGGACTAGCTCCTGGGGTGTATGAATCAGGAAGGCAGGTGGTTGGCGAGCCCTAGTATGGGATATTAGTTATAATCAGGTATGCGGATAATAGAACGCCTTACATCTTGCCTTTGTACTGGTTTGTTTTTGACATTTTCTTGTGGTGGGGCATGGTTGCAAGGTGTACTAGGGGTCAGTGGTGGTGGTGGTGGTGTGCTTCCTTGCGTTGGTCTTGTGTTGGTAAAAAGAATATTCCAACATGGCAGCAAGAAGGTATACATATATTTATATATAATCTCCTATAGTGGCACGTCGGTACCAGAATAATCTCGATCTCGACATTGTACCAAACTAAATCAATACCATAATTCACATCACGTTCTAGTGAAGACCTAGTGGACTTACAAAGCGTGATATGGTGCACTGACCATGATCGTGATTGATGTATACCAGGTGAATATGCGGTATGCACTCATTGTACCACTCGAATCCTGAAATACGAGACGTTTTTTGGTTGAGTGATGAGTGCTGAGTGATGACTGAGCCATTCTTGTATCTTTGTTTGCCTTACAAAGGGTAACGATAAGTTAAATAGCAATCACGTAGACACTAACAACCTTGGAAGGGGTAAGTGAGGCTAGCGAGCCAATAGGAGAACGTGCATCGAAGCACGTGATTACTATCTTCTTGATGGTGGTAGCTGTGTCTCCTTCCCGTCCCTTTTAACCCTTTTTATGATACCCCTATACC
>AJFL01001019.1:0-37803 GCA_000467735.1 Rhytidhysteron rufulum CBS 306.38
CTCCCAGCTCTCCCAGCTCTCCCAGCTCTCACTATCCTCGCCACCCTCAGGGCCTTCTCTCTCCTATTCCTCCCTTCAACGCCAACGGAAGCGCCCCCCCCCACACACAGTCCTACTCAGACCTAGTAATACACCCCCATTTGCAAGACATCGCCTCAAGGAGAAAACTTCGAATGGCGCTTTCCCAACAATACACTAAAATACCAGTATTTTTTAGAGTGTATGCAGGAACTTCTAGATCCGAAGAGTTCGTAACTGCAGTATCGACACCGATTCAACCAGCTTCCGGCGAGGCAACGAGATTCATACTCCCCAGAAACGCCGCAGTTTCAACCTCAGGAACTGCAGCAGATTCAGTCCCAGTCATTCGGTTCCGAACAGCCAATGGCCACTCAGCAACCGCTGCAATACTCCCTAGACATAACTTCGCAAGAGCAACAAGGATTACCAACGCCGTCTCAACAGCCCACATTTACTCAAACCACATCAGAGGATCTGTTGTTGTCCTCCAAATCAATCATCATAGCTAGCAACTCAGCACGCAAGGACGAAAAACAGACAGGGGGTGCAATACGATTCGTTGGAAACACGCTTGTTGGTCTTTTTACCCGAGGATTTGTCAAAACAGCTATCTCGACCGTGAAAATATCCGCTACCTTATCACCTTGGGGCGATAATAACCCAGTTACCCTACCAAATGTGCGTTATCGAGATGCTGTCCTCGTTACCACCTCTGCAGTAATAGGCGTGCCGTTCCTCGAGAACATGGACTTTTTGTTTACGGGCATGTTTGGCGAAGACTACATCCTCTCCGATATAGTCTCTGCAGGCACGGAACTTATGACCGAGTATGCGGCATTGCACCTTACCGTTTTCCAAATTGTAGAGCAAGCAGTCGACCGGGGAATAATCGAACCCCTACTACCAGTAGAAGAAAACATGATCCGAACCACCAACGTCAAACGCCTACGAATAAGTATAAAACATAAGCTCATGGGTGTAAACGCAGACCTCCGTTTTACCGGTATCTGCCCAGCACGCAATACAAAAGCATATGAAAAGGGATGGTTCTGTCCCTATCTCTTTGCCAGTTCCCGAACACCTGCTGTTCCACGAGCCAACGACTTCGCCATCGCAGAATTCTTTGGGCCATTTCTAGGGGGTAAGTAACTTCTATACTGAACGATATTGACATGACAACTGACCACCCTTAGGAGACATCGCTCTGGCTCACAAACTCCTCACCGAATCCACCCACGTCCTCCCCCTCTGCGACCCCAACCCAACCCACAATATCGGCACCAACCGTCTCCTCCTGCTCTTCACCGGCATTTCTCCCTATCGCGCACACATGTGGTCTACCTCTCGCCGTCCGGGCTGCAGTACCATAACCTTTCACCTCATGGATGGATGTCCTGCCTTAGTCCTCCCCGTCATATTCAAAGCACCCGTAGTCGCCTGGAGTCCGTGGACCCTATCCCAGATGCGCTCTGCTCAGGACACGACGGAACCCAATGAACCAGGTACTGGGGGTTATGTGCCAGAATTACAGCATAAACAGATTTGTGAGTGGCTGAAAGGTATTGTCTCGATGCCGCATTTGGAGCCTAGGGTTCAAAATCGGTGTGCGGATGTTTTGGGAAGACTAGTTAAATTGATTATCAACGGGGCTCTTGAACTCAAGAAGGCCGATAAAAAGATCTTGAGGAAGTTAGATCCTGAGAGGGCGGGCATTGTGGCGTTCAGGTACTAGGGATTCAAAGGTGCATATGAGTTTGCATTCCTTAAAGTGTATTTTATACTGCAACGGTTTCGAGATGCCCGGATTCCCTTGGGCACTGTTGCTTTCTAAAAACATCACAGAACGGTTTGCACAGAAAAGCAAATGATAAGGGCCTTTCATTATCAAATCATGAGAAATATTCAAACTCATTGAACTCGGTTCAAAACATTGAAAGTAATACGCTAGCTCAGGTGAAATGATCTCCATACTTCAACGTCATCCTTTGCTCTATCCCACATATCCCGCCATAGATTCTACACATTATCGATGTCACCACAAGCTAAGATAAAACAGACAAATTCTCAGAAAAAGTATAATATATCGATAACGACAGACATAAAGACGACTCATCCCAATCACCTCTCACCCTTCACCCATTCGAATAAATAAAACATCCTCCAAACTATCCCAACAGATACATCGGATATCAGGACCAAATCTGCCTATCCATTAAGAACGCTTAGTTTCGATAACACTTGAAGATCGTAGCCTGATTGTCAAAGACCAACTGCTTAGCCCCCGGAGCATAGATATCCGGGCTACTCCCACCATTACAAGAAGCGGAGCTATTATCGAAAAGTCAGCCCATCAGGTCACAAAACCAGTAAAATGAAATCAAATAAAACATCACTTACTCCCAAAGTCGACAACGGAATCCATCCGGAATTTGAATGGAACTGATGTCGTTGTTGAATGCCGTACCCTCGAGACTGACTATATTTTGTCGGTATATTAGGATTTGAGGGAAGTTGGTGGTAATGTCGGACTTACAGCATTATTCTTACGTTTAAACAGTGTATGGGGCAGAGCCTCCAGACCAATTCAGCTCAGTGAAGAAAATCGGCGTGACGCTATCTCTTGCAACTACATCTGCTGGTTTAGGCAATGCAGCTGCATTTGTAAGCAATCTCTGCAAGAGTAGATAGAAGGATTGATGAAGTAAGTTGCATCTTTTCAACAAAAATGTATTGAATTGGAAGTAGGTTTGTGTGGATAATGGGGGTAGAGGATAATGTTTCCAAGGACTTTCGCTACCTCTTTATATACCCTTCTTCGGAGATATTTGGAATTGTAATATGACGTATAAACAGTGAGTCCGAACATTCCTTCTGTCGTGCGTTTATGAAGTAAGCAAATTTGAAGTTGTGCGAGGTCGAGTTGGTGGAGTAGGCAGATGTTTTGATTCCCCTGGGGCCGAAAGGGGAAGTTAAGTGCGAAAATGTGTGTCAAGTGAGCAATTTTCCATTTCCTCTACATATTATTAGATTTCTATTTTTCCCTTACGAAAATAACGTGTCTATCGGCTAACATTCATTATAATTCTTGAACCCTCTTGTTTCTGGGTTATTCATATGCCATTACGGGGTCGCCGAAAACGAAATATTATCAGAATAATAAGGTAACAAGGGATGAAACGCATCATGTATAAGCCCCAAGATCGTCAATAAAGTAAGATATTAGCGACTTTGGCTCACACAACGCTCAAGGCATCATTTGCCTGCTTACGTAACTCACTGACATCCACTTCTCTTTTCAGTCGTTATTATGTCAATCTCCATTCCCATTGTTCTACTTAAATGCCTCTCCAACATCAGCCAAGCCGAATATCAAGGGGTTGGAGCAGATTGATAGTGCAGTGACATTCAAAAGTCGTGTAGGATGTAGTACGAACGAAAATGATGATGGAGTAAGGAGTCTGGCGCATATCATATGATGGGATGTCTTTTGGAGGTTAGTGAAGGCGGTGGACCATTCTGGGGATTTGTGAATGTGAGTGAGATATACCGTGACGGTAATTGTGAGAATCTCTCATGCTTTTCTGGGAAATGGGATTTATCGGGAGTAGGCTTAGATCGGGTCTATGAAGGACTTTCCATGGAGCCTAAAGGTTTGTATTTTCGAGCAAGTAGAATAAGCTAGAAGGTTATCTGAAAGCGTATCATAAGATCGTGAGTGAGATATTCTGGTGAGCCATTTTGCTCGAACATGGAATTAATGTTCGACTTTGATAACGCATTTCCAGAAAGACAAAATTACGAAAATAAGATAGAATGAATACAAACATTTTCTCCACAAGGGTATTCTTTAATACAGTTAAGGTGTAGACTTATTATAAGTCATCCTTGACTTCAGCTATTAAGCACTTCAAGAACTATATAAATGATTTGGATAAGTTTTTGTGATTTGTTTTGATAATAAGGAAATCTATTAATTCTAAAACGCGGAATATGTAGAGAGTAGGATTGAGTATTTATAGTCGAAGGGTAGAATCATACGAGTATGCATCTTATAAATCATTGTTTTTATACTTAACTCTCGTTTATATCATAAAATAGTACTTATTTCTGTAGAATAGTATGCATATTTACATCACAGAGGACTAAACTAGAGACCACGTAAATATGGTATACATGCTGCCTATCGCACACCGTATTCATATGCTGTACCAATTATATTGTAGGTTGAGAAATTCAAAAATGGTTAACTTGGTTATCTGGAAGAATGTGCTCAGATACTGTGGGGCTAATTCTGAACAGTTCCAACGGAATTGTTCTTCTTCCCTTCAGTCATCTCATGATATCAAATGGCAAAACCTCTAATACATCTGTCTGTTTTGATTGAATTCAACGTCCCAACAAACCCGATATCATTTCCTCATTTTATATCCATCTCCTGCTACTAATCTTTTCCTTCCTGATCACTGAACCTCTTCAATACCTCTAACATATATTCCTCTTCATTATACAACCTTACTCGTTATATCGAACAATAAGATCACAATGTCCAACCGTGCATCTCAAAAGACTGGCCTTTTGCGCCTTACCCTATTCACCGTGATTTCCCTCCTCGCCCTCATGGCAGCAACGGTGGATACGTTTACGGTCTTCCCCACCCCAAATACATTTTCCAGTATTCCTGTTATAACGATCAGACCCACCTCCACTCTAAAAGTCTAGATGGTTTTTGTTACCAGTTCCAAGGATGACTCAACGTACATATTTTTTGTATATGATTTTAGAGTCGTGAATATGATGCTGATTTCAAGTGTCTTAAGCAGTGTACCTGGCGTGGTAGTGATAGAATGACTATTGGGGGCAAGCTTAGAAAGGGAGAGAGGACGGGCGGGCTCATTCAGTCTTAATTACGTGTTACCTGTTGTTTCTTCATTTCTGTATTTCGAAGACGTGACGCCCCTGGGCACGTTGAATTGATCGAGTTCCTATAGCACCAATCTAACTGTTTACTTATTGTTTATTCTACAATTCATGGGGTGTAACTTTTATCGTATATAATCGTGATGTCAATTTATAAATATTCCATGTTTTATTAGTCTAAAAATAACTCCACAATTATGTAGCCATCATAGAAAGAATGAAACTCTGGTTCATGTATCGGATTTCCTAGCGGGGTATAGTCACGAACCCCGACAATCACACGGCAATTTTCAACATAAATAGGCGTCAATATTCACCCATCTTATAGAATTATCAAATTTTATTCTATCTCTTCGAAGTCCTTGAATCGGAACACCGATCCCACATTTCGAGCAATGATGAAGGCTCTCAGCTCACTTGTTCTCCTCTCTATCCTATCCTTCACTACATCAGCTCCAGTTGATGTGGAGCCCGCAGATCTTGTCCCCAGAAATGCCTCCACTCAACTCACCTCCACAGAGACAGGATGCGCAAAATGCCAACCCCTCATTCAAGAATGCCAGGATATATTCGGTCTCGAGATTATAACGTATGACAGCGGGCTTGGGAAATGTTTCATCCATCTCTGTGGAACTCACGCCGAAGTAAGTTTATTCTGAATTCTTTCCGATGGCTTCAACGCAAGGGAAGGAGACTTGTAAAGATAAAAGAAACTTATGCTGACTCGATCTAAACTTAGTGTTGGGACTGTGGACATCTGCAAGGGGATTTCTGCGCGTCGCTAGAGAAAATATGTCCGAAAGGTCGCCTTCCGGCCTATCCTGATTCTGGTTCTCTTGCTTCTCGATATGTTGCCCGCAAGCTATACCATAGCCCTGCTACGGACGACTCAGATGGGAGTGACTCCTCCTCTGCCAGCTCTGCCCTCTCCGATGTCGCCTCCGACACTGACGATGACTGAAGGAAGTGAGGTGTTGGGGAGGAAGTGGTTATTAGATCAAGACTGGATATCTTCCTTACCACCGAGAATTGGATTAAGGATGATGGGAGTAGGGCTTTAGGGCATAGATGCATCATTATCGAAAGCTACTAGCGTTGATGCATTTCATTATTAGCTATTCCAAATCTCTTGTAATCATGTTTACATCAACTATATGTCACAACTGTTTCAAATTATAGTTCTAAAATTTTTATTATTGACCATTCATGACGACCTTCAGCATTAAGATTAGCTCGTGGATAATGTGTTTGCCTTGATCTCTTCGTGAAGTCAATCATGTTACGAGTGCGCAATTCAAGCATGGCATGTATTCGAGTTGCCAGATACCACAAGTACGCGTTATATTGTATTGAAAAGGTTGCACTGTATGTAGTTTGACGAGGCGTCGCGTTCAGCAACTCGCCCATTTGCCTCAAGATTGGCTACATGTGCTCGTCTCGGATTTTAAAAACACGGGACATTTTACCCCATTTGATTGTATCCACGGTTCTCTGCAAAGAAAAACATGGCATCTACACTCGAGTCGTTAGATTCCTCCAGTCCTGGAAATCACCCATAGCAAACATGACCGCCCACACCGACATTCCACCGCGCAACACATACACTGCGACCTGATGTGTTTTTTAATCACCACGAGGACGAGGAAGTGTGAAAGTGAAGAAGTAAACCCAGATATCAAGAGAAGAATAGGGGTTTGTATATCCTATAGGAGAAGTAGTGAGGTAAGCGAAGAACCCTCGGATTGCTTAGTCAGTGAAAAGGAGGTGTGAATGATTATCTCAAATTGGGGAACTAAGGTGCCATTCTCAATTATCGGTGATTTAGTGTATAGTCCGAGATAGATTAAGCTCATGAGGTCATGGATATCATCATTATATTTAGCAGTCATCGTCATCATCATGACTTCGGCCCCAAAACGCAAATGTGTGGATAAGATTTTCGCAAAAATGATTCTGGCCAGGGACCACATTTCTATATCCGAGAGCTATGATATGGAGTCATCGAGCTTGGAATTGGGGCTTTGGACCAAACATGTTGTCCAGAGATGTAGCACTTGGTTTTCCTCAGCCATGGCCCGAGAAATCCGTGTAACGTCTTTCGCGGTGCTATTGTTACGCGCAGAGACAAATTCTCCCATGAGCTCCTTGTATGCCATCTAAGTAGTTCAAATACGGCGATTCTGCATATATAGATTAGTATTTGCATCACCTTAACCCCCTTAAGACATCACTGTGCTGGCTTGGATGCAAGTGATTGTGTGAAGAAGAGAAGGAGAAAATAGAAGCTTATGTATATCTAGTTTTTACAATAAAAGCGGACAGATAGGCATTTGACATTGAAAGCCGAGAAAAGACCATACTTGCTCCCCATGTTTTGTCATTTTCCCGCTGACTTCCAGGACTCCACAAATACGGAACAAGTCCATTGGGCCTTGGTAATACGTGGTTCTGGTCACCCTCGACGTGTAAGTAAATCCGTCTTCCCGAAGAAGATCGAGACAACAACGAACCCGTGGAGTCATGGGCTTTCACTTTGTTGTCTCTATCGATCTAGAAACCCACTCCACCCATAAAGGTGGGCGCATTCGGTAGTATGGAAACACATTATATCTCTTGTTGTATGATGATAACACAATGATGATAACACAATGATTCATTGAGATGAACCCATGAACCGTAACCCCACAAGTAGTGTAGTAAAGAAAAGGAGGAGAAGAAGAGGGGTTTATATATCCCAAGGATGCGAAAATGCGGTAAAGGGAAAAGCGGTGTAGTGACATGTGATTTACGAAAGAGTTAAAAAATCTTGTTATCAAAGTGGTTGATGTAAAATAGAGCTATGAAGTGATGATATTACTCATCACTACAACTGGAAACCCTTCTCCATGAACAATACCCCCCTATCCGCACCAAATCTTGCTATTGTCCTTTTCCTTCTTATGAAAAAGAAGTGTTCAAAGCTAGAAAGCTAGTAAAACTCTCACTACATCCTCTTCTCTATGAGTAGTACTCATTCAAGGCGAAGTCGATATTCGCTCGCCCATGGGTTATCGAGATTCGTACAACCAAGGCATCTCCAAGTCCACACCATCGCCTTTTGAGAGGCTATCTAAGTATGTTTATTTCACTTAAGGTCTCATTAACAACCATGAGACCTCGTAACCCCCTTTCGTTGTTCCAAAATATAGAGCAACCAGGACAAACAGGTCCGCCAAGCTCTTCATATTCGACCTTCAAGCCCCATCTCAGGACATCAGTCCCATCGAAGACAACATCGCACTTGGGATTCGCATAAGCGTCGCTAACTTGCGGACGAAAGTACTCTCTCTTTCGACGATCATGGCTGTCTGGAGTCTTTCACCGTCCGTATCTGTTTCACCACCACCAGCAAGCTCTGCATAGTCGAGCACTTCCCTGGTAGGACCAATCGCTTGTTCTCGCAATAGAGGATGGAATATTTCTCGTTGACTTCCTGTTTGGGGTGGAGAATCACACTTGCGTTGGGTTTTTGATGCTCGTACTGAGTTGTGTAATAGTTGTTGCATTCCTTGGGTTTCAGCTCCTTGTCCTATCTAAAGATCGAAGGCTAAGGGTGATCGCCTTTCGCCTGTGGTCCTTTACCGCTTGTTTGGAGACAGTTAGGATTGCCGTATTCCCGTGTCAGTTATATGCTTTCTTCATTTCCCTAATCACAGCTATACACAGCTCATTTACAATGGTCGATCGATCCTGTAGCAAATGGTAGCTCAGCACTTTGGATAGTGGAGCTAGCTATAACTGTACCCCACAAGCCGATTGCTACGATTATATGCATAACGTAAGGCTTCCAATCGCGCAGCCATGCGTTTCTGCCGCGACTGGAGTAACTCTGGGGTCACATTCAGGTCATCATAACTCTCTGAAAAGCAGTCTTGCCAATTTGTTGGAAGGAATTGTTCTTGGAAAGGAAATTTTCTGTATGCAGGAAGATTTCGCAGCGTCTAGAATGCTTAGGTGATACCACAGAAGATACTAAAGAACATGGAGAAGACGCCTTCACCAAAAGGTAAATACGGGCGGTAAATTAGCGCTATAGGTGTCCTGTTACCAACCTTGGAATCAATGTAAATATACAAGCGTTTGCGGGGATAGTGCTGACGATAAGAAGGACTAAAATGGTTATTTGTGCGACCTTTTATGCCGGAAGCTCTGGCAGCAAGTCCAAAGTATAGTGCCCATGGTCTCCGGCCGCCATTGCAAAAAGACCCTCCACCAAGGTCCTCATCGCCGAGGTCCTCATCATCAAGGACTTCCTCATTGGCATCACTGTCATCAAATTCTTCGGCTTCGTCTGGCTGTTGAACGTGGACTGATCCAGTCTCCTCAGGACCAATCTCTTCGAGGTCAATCTCATCCGTAGGCTGGCAAAGAATCAGGTAGTTCTCAGGACTATGCTTATCTAATTAGCAATCTAGATCCCCCTTAGCAAGATTTGAAAGGTCTTTCAGCGACGGTGCTTCAATAGACACCGCTTTCTGAAGGCCAAAAGGGGTCGTCTCTACCCTGTGCTAGAGGATAGCTTGCATTCTGACCCGCGGCTGTGATCTTTGGTTCAAAAAGATGCGATAGGAACGACTAACTGACTTTTATTTATCCGTATCGTTAGTGTTGATGTCATTAGCTGTCAGAGACGCAGCGACAACGAAGCCTCGATTAAGAGCGTTGGCTGTGATTTCGAGGACGTAGACAAAGCAGGTAATGTTGATCCGGCTGGACCGGATGAACTGGGATATGGGTCTAGTCTGTCCGGTAGGCGATGTATCGAAGAATTGCGACGGAAATGGTGGTCGATGAAGTGAATGAAAGATGGAAAGTCGTGTTGGTGGGAGGTGTGGTCCAAAACGATGTCGAAATAAGGTTGGGGGGTCGATTACCGGGATCAAGTGGGTGGAAGGTGCGAAAACCTTACTGCATCAACATGTGCACGCCGCCTTTTCCGACACTTCTAGTGAATGGCCTGAGGGATTGTTACCAAAATAATTTTCAACTCTTTGCATCAAACCGGAAAATATGAGATTGATCGTGGTCACTGGCATGGAGTACGTCAGTATGTATGGTCTGAAGATGTCATCGAATTAAAAGTAGCCGTCGTAAATCTATGTAGAAGAAAGATGGACTATAAGAGCCATATTATATACTTTTTGGAGAAAGGTGGGTATAGGGGAGATTCCTCGCACTCTTGATCTATTACAAAGATGATAGAACTTTTTGAAACAGAAAATCTTTTTTAAAAAAAAGGACATGAAACGCTGATGACCACTCATGATGACCATAATCTGCAATGAAGCAGCATAAGAAAAGCATTTCCGATAAGACAAAAACGCCGTAATCCAATGCATGCATGCGGGGTATCGAAAATATTCTATGTTTTATGTCGGCTTATCCGTGTGGTGGATTAGGGGAGCTGACTAAGCGGCTGCCATTTGGATATTCTTGCCCTTCATCGACTTCCATTCAACGAATGCTGCGCCAATAATGGATAAAGCGGCACAGGCGACTGAAACATAGAAGACTTGCGTCAAGGTGAGGTTGTAGGCGGACAAGACTCCATCAATGTATTCGGCCGGAATGACATTTTTGAGTTCCGTGGCGCCGACCTTTGTGACATCGATACCTTTGAGGGCGCTCAAGTCTACGCTGGCTTTGAGATTGGAGGCCAGTTTATTCGTGAAAACGTTTTGGCCCACGGAAATAAACAGAGCTCCACCTAGAGTCTGGGAAAACATGATTACGGCGGTTCCGATGGCGACATCAGCGGCTGGGAGGGCGGTTTGAACAGCGATGAGAGCTTGCTGCATGCCAAAACCGACACCAGCACCGAAGATGAACTGGTATCCGATCCATTTGGAATGATCGGTGTCTGTCTGGAAAGTGGATAGCAGACCAGCTCCTACGGCCATAAGGATTGAGGACAAAAGCACTGAGGGATCATTAGCAAATGGTCAATCATCTTAAGGTCCTAGAATACTCACTGAAGGGAGTGTAATAACCAATCGCACTGACTGCTGCTCCGGACAGCATGCTAATAATAACGAGCCCTAGAATTGCAGGCAAGTTCATGATACCGGATTTAGTTGCTGAAACTCCCTTGATGGCTTGGAACCAAATAGCTAATAAATGTTAGTTATAGACTTTTGAGTATGATGAGCCAACTTACGAAGGTAGTAGACCATTACGAAGAAGCCGGCACCAAGCATAGCGACAAACCAGGCAGAACCCCATACATTTCGGTTGACGAAAACCCTTGGGGGAACTGTGGCATCTTCTTGCTTCCACCATTGGACTGCAACGAAACCAGTTATCAGAAGAACGAAGAGAACGAGTAGAACGATGATTCGTGCGCTTCCCCAAGCCCATGTGGAGCCTCCGTACTGCAATGCTAGAAGCAAGCAGATGACGCCCGGTAAGAAAAGAGCAGTTCCGGGGAGATCGAATTTCTGGATCTGTTGTGTCCATGTTCCAGTTGCGACTTTGCCCTCCTTACGCTTGATCGAGAGGAAAGGGATAATGAACGCTGCTGTTACCGCACCGAAGGGGAGGTTGATGTAGAAACACCATCGCCACGTCAAACGATCAGTGAAGGCTCCACCCATAAGAGGACCAGCCACACTGGCAATGCCGTACATGCCTCCAATGACTCCCATGTAGGTGGGTCGTTGCCTTAAAGGTACGGTGTTGGCAACAATGAGGATTGCTCCAGAGAAGATACCAGCGGCACCTAGACCAGCAATAGCTCGCCCAATGATAAGTGCGGTGCTCGATGGAGCCACTCCGCAAATGAGCGAACCTAATAGGGTCTGTTAGCTATATTTACAAAGAAGGATGGGTAATATGGCAGGTAAACGAACCTAACTCAAAGATTCCTAGCGCTATGAGGTAAATTATCTTGATGGAATAAAACGTATACAGCTTTCTGCTCCAGTTAGAATTTTCGGTTCTTATTTGGGACCAAAAAATAAACTTACCCAAATATCAATTGAGTTGCGCAAGTCGTGAGCAGGTAAGCACTGCCATACCATCCTACATCGTTTAGAGCCTTGAACTGATCCGTAATCCTCGGGATAGCAGTTGCTATAATGGTGTTATCCTGAATATATGGTCAGCTCCGCTACAAAAAGAAAGTAAATTTCTCCCAGAAGTGAAATCCCCCCCTCAGGACGTAGAATTATCCGTGTAAGGATTGCATAAAGAGTATAGAAGTATCGAATAGAGTCAATCGAACTATGAGCTCCAGAGTATAGATGTAGAGGGGCTATAGTGGGGGTGGGAAGGGGCGCTAAGCCAAGGAGTGAATGTTGACCTACCAGAGCCATGCAAAACACGGAAAGGCACAACGCAATTGTGATCGCGGCTAGTTTCCATGCCTTGGGGTATTCATGGTTGTCCTCTTCATCCGTTGGATTGCCATCATTCTTCTCGTTTGCCTCTGTTTCCTTTGTAGTCGTCTCGTCTCGTACTGAAGGGGCTCGAGATACCACAGTACTTTCCATAGGATCTTTCTTTTCCATATCAGAGGTGGCGTTGTGCGTCGCGACAGACACGGTAGAGGCAGACATGCTTTGTGCGGTCGAAGGACGTAGGGTGTCCTTGGGGTCGAGACTCATGGTCGGTAAGGACGTATTATCGTATTATCGTATTATTGTAAGGAGTGTCGAAAAACCTTGAATCGTGATGATGTAAAAAAAGTACAAGAAGAGAGGCGGATGCCTTGAGGGGAGTATATGTATCACAAGGTCTAGAGGTAATGGGCAAAAGGGAACGGAGATAGGGACAATTAAGCGTTTTCTTGGACAAACAACGGCTGAACCAGAACCCGCAAAGAAGCACTTGGCCATGACTTTTCTTTGTTTAGCATGATGCCTGAGCGTACGACGGCATCTCGGGAACTCATCAATCACCGAGATGGTGCGATCTGCCGACTCCCCATACCCAGCTCCCCAGCCTCTAGCGGACGGATTATTCGTCCGCAATCGCCATATTTCTACTGATTGGCTAGATCTTCGTGAGTTTTTCCAGAAGCTACTGCGTATAGCTCGCAAAGAATGACGCTTTGATAGAAAACCTTAACTGCCCTATGCCACCATCATCGGCTGGAATTTTGCTACGCTACCTAGCTCATCTCGTGGCGCGTCACATTGCATGCAACGGCGATACCACTGGCGAGTATAGACAAGAACAGTAAGAATGTCCCCGTTGTGCATCGCGTGGACAAAAAAAAAGGTTGCGACAGCAAAACGTGCCGAAAAGATTACGAGTCGTATCCTTGATCTCTCCAAACTCCAAGTGCCCAGGCAGACGGGCCCTCCCACGCCTCCACTCGCAGGGAGAATCCACATTATCGGGTAAGTGTGGGATGGGATTGGACCGTGACGAGTCTGGATTTCGGTTGAGCCGCCATTCATTTCGGCCTAAACATCGCCTACAAACACTAGCACCTCGCCAATCCCCTCCCGCCTTCAACAACCCCCTTTTCATCATACGTCGAATTAAAGTAGCCACGCTTCCCATTAATTTCAATTGATTCAAAGCCTTGCAAACGTTGGTGCCTGGTGTGCGCCACTCGATTCGGGCAAAACTTCACGGACAGCGGAAGATGGAGAAGTTTTCCTCCGGTTGCTGGGTGCGTCGTACAGTGCCATGTACATGTACCTGTACGATAGTGCTTACAGATACTATGTACAAGCTAACTGAAATCTTAATCAGTTTACAGTTGGTGGTTGGCCTAAGATACGAAAGCTTAGGATCAGCTAAGGCAACCAGGGGTACCATTCCCTTCATCTTACGACCCCAAACCAAACAGACCGCAACATGGTGTTTTCCCACGTGCTGCTCGTAACATCCTACCAAAATATTGTAGCCTCCTAACCTTTGCCAAGACGTATCGTCAAGTCACTATAATGCAATGCATTGTTGCCTAAAAACTACGTGTCGGATGACTCACTGCTTGTGTCGCGTTCTCGGACGGAAAGCCTAGTAGTGTTGAAGTGGCGTTTAAGAAACGTTTGCGTTGACGTATCCCTCCTCTCCTATTCTTAGGCAGCTGGCATCGCAAACATTCCGGCCTTCGCCTTGCGCCGGCGAGTCTAAGGCATTGGCTTATTCACCTTATTACTACTAGAAATGTGGCTTATTCGCTATACGGAATAAGCGAAGCTGAATATCGGACACGCCGTCTCAGCACCTCAGGCGTTCTTTTTGAATTGTAGCAGATTCACCAAAATATTGCCGGGTCGGATAGCTTACGTTTCCGGGACCCAGGCCTAAGACAGCAATGAACCAAACAATAGAAAATGAAATTCTCCTGGTTCACGATAATTAAAATATGGGTTGATGATCATTTAGGCGAATACTGCATCATGACGGTGGTAGACTTTTGAGAGTCTAATTCATTTTGCGGACGATGAATAGGTGATCCTTGTAAATTGAACACCTGCATCTACTAATTGAGGATTAAGCATAAGAGATATGTGTTTTCCATGTTTTCGCAAGCCTGACGCGCAACTAAACATACACTAAAGGACTATGCGCCTATTGATAGATAACTTTACGTCGAAGAGACTACCGCGAAGATGCTCCTAGGAACTTCTGGAGCAGGTACTGTAAGTGACCTTCGACACAACTCCCACTTGTACACGTACTAACCCATGCAGTCTGCCTAGTTAAGACCAAATGGCTGAACCAGATGTCTCCGTCCACCGATGATATCTCCGTTATCTTTTCGAATCTCATCGTCAACAGCCCGGTTCAACGCTGCCAGTCCCTCATGAATATCACACGGTTCGACTACCGTATATTGCGCCAATGCCAAGAAAGGTAGACGTCGTAAAGTTCGACCACTCATGCCCTGGGCTTTCTTCGCGGTGCGCAAAAGTTTGCAGCCTGTGCTTTTTGGGCGGTTCCAGAGGTTCAAGTTGACATATGTTAGATCTGGAATACAGTCGGGATTGCCTATGATCTCGTATTCACAAGCAGTAGAATCGCTTGACAGTTGTATTGATACTTGTTCAGATAAAGAAGACGTCGAGCCAGGCACTTCAGAACCAGTCTCAAGCCCACGAGGACTTGCTGTGGAACCAGATGGGCCATGGTGAACCAACTCGAAAGTAGACCCATTAGTGTGTCTGGTGCTGCCTGGAGGCGCAAGTGTACCAAAGGAGGCTTGCATTGCGGCACTGTCGTGCAGTATAGTCTCATTATCGTCTGGTGAAGGCTGGATGGATAGTAGTTTGCACTTGATGAGTTCGTTCAGGCTGCTACGGAAGATTTCATAGACACAATCTGCGCTAGGTATAGGAATAAGTTGTTTGAGATCAACTCGGTCTAGGAATGCGGCATCCATGTTGTCCATGAGGTTGCTCGTACAAATAACGACGGCATTGGCTCGATAGCGAAAGCGATCAAGCGCCATGAGCACTTGGTTTGTAGCCTAGTGGGGTTGTGTTAGTCACTTGCGTATGAACTTCATCACTCATATGAAGGTGTGTCACCCTAATAGAGTCCCCACACTCATTATTACTAATCGCTTTCACACGAGAGCTCGTAAGTGTTTCGACTTCATCTATGATGACAATAGTGAGCGTCGTTTCGTCCTCTTCAGCCCACCGGTGAATGGTATCAAACATCTTCCCAACGAGCTTGCTGCTCTCACCAAAATACTTGCTTAACACGGTGTGAGAATTGATCTCCACAAGCCTGCTCTTCGAATAATGTTTGCCGAGCCGTATGGTTAGTTTTTGGGCGAGTGCTTTCGCCAGGCTGGTCTTCCCGGAGCCAGGTGGACCATGAAGCAAGATAAGATGGTTCCAGTAAACGACCGATGGGTTGAGACTTGGCTTCTTCATGATTGACATCATACGCGTCGTGATACGAAGCAGACGAGACGGAATTTCGTCTTCGAATACAAGAGCCTCCCACATGCCATTGAGGGTCTTGTGAGGCAGACGGGTGACTTTTAGCTGGCTCATGCCTTCATCGTCCAGCTTAATTCCATTTATCGCCACGTCATCTCCCTCGCTTTCGTAGAGTTCATAAGCCTGTACATCAAGCTGAACATTATTCACCGGATGATAAGCTTCTTCAGTCTCCGGACCTGTGTAGTCGACAACCTTGATGCACTGGATGACACACCCAAAGGGAAGATCAACTAGACAACGGACATGAGAATACCTATCCTGAGTTGGATGCAAAGAACATGAAGATGTAACCTACTGTCAAGTGGGGAATTTGCCAACTCTTGCCCAACCTTGAGCCGTGCGAATCCTTTCTTTACCCACGTTTCCACCTCAATTCGGACGAGGTCGGTTCTCACGAAATCTGTATGTTGGATCTTGCTGAGCTCGACTTCGATATGTAGAATGGATTTGTTAGTGGTTGTTGCTTGGTGGTTAGTCGCCATCGTGCTGCTCGAGACTTGAGTCCCCAGTTGATGAGGCGTGGGGGCACGCTAAGTGATTGTACGCGGTTTCGTCACGCGTCGTGGGGTCGAGGTTAGAATAAAGTCTCGGCTTCGCGAGTTGCCGAGTTAGCGTCATAGCTTGGCCTAAACTTCGCCCTAGACAACACACACATCTACGGAGTGCTGCTGCTGGAGCTCCACTCATGACTTCACCTTCGTATTCTACCACTACTGCTTCCCTCAAGACAGCCCAGCGCCGCCTTGCTCAACCATGAAGGATGCCTCCCATTCCTGCAAGAAAGGCTTGGATGAATTCTGGGGTACTAAGAAGCCTCGGGACACCACCATCCAGATCACTATATCGGTTGCCCTCGGTCTAGCTTCCTTCATAGCTTTCTGCGTACACAACTCTTAGCATACATTTGTATGATATATGCTAATTCGACCTTGCAGTTCCTCCGACCACGATGGAAGGGCCTGTACGCCGCAAGAAAGAAACAGAGTAGTTATGCGACCGCCCTCCCCGAACTACCTGACGGCTTTTTCGGATGGATACTACCATTATGGAGAATTACCGAGGAACAGGTATTGGCTTCGGCTGGTCTTGATGCCTATGTGGTAAGATATCTGACAGTCTTCTTAAGCGTAAACTCCGTGCGCTGACTATCTTTATCTAGTATCTGGCGTTCTTCAAAATGGCTATCAAATTCCTCCTAATCACTCTATTCTTCGCTTTAGTGGTGATCAAGCCTGTCCACGACCAGTATCCAGATTCCAAGCCCAAAAAAGATGGCCCAAGCCCGAACGCTACCGAACCTATAGACGACTTCACGAAGCTTAGAAAACGTTCAGAATGGGAGTACAGTACCGACTATCTTTGGATGTATCTCGCCTTTGCATACTTATTTACCGCCCTGGCGATGTATTTAATAGTGTCAGAGACAAGAAAGATTATCGAGGTACGGCAAGAATATCTCGGAAGTCAAGCAACAATCACCGATCGCACTATTCGCCTGTCGGGGATTCCCATTGAGCTTAGGTCAGAAGACAGGATCAAACAATTTATTGAGAACCTCGAGATTGGCAAAGTTGAAAGCGTTTTACTATGTAAAAATTGGAAGGAACTGGACAACCGAATTGCACAGAGAAATTCTATCTTAAGGAAACTGGAAGAAGCGTGGACCATTCACCTTGGAAAACGCCGAGTTGAACGAAGCCTAGAGACACTACCTATTGTTCAACCTTCACCACCTGGCCCTGTCATAAACGAAGACGATGACCGAGAGGATAGTCACTTGCTACACGGCATGGATGGAGATTTGCATCATGTTGCTCCTTACGCACG
Organism: Rhytidhysteron rufulum CBS 306.38; assembly: GCA_000467735.1. NCBI lineage: Eukaryota > Fungi > Ascomycota > Dothideomycetes > Hysteriales > Hysteriaceae > Rhytidhysteron > Rhytidhysteron rufulum. The sequence goes on from AJFL01001019.1 coordinate 17,718, forward strand.
ACAACGACCGAAGGCTAAGATATGGTACGGTCGATTCAAGTTGCGGTACAGAAACGTCGATGCAATCAACTACTACGAAGAAAAGCTTCGGAGAATAGACGACGAGATCAAGTCTTTGAGAAAGAAAGACTTTGAGCCAATGCCGTTGGCGTTTGTTACTATGGACAGTGTTGCAAGCGCACAAATGGCCATACAGGCTGTCCTTGATCCCTCTCCCTTGCAGCTACTCGCACATACGAGTCCGGCTCCTTCCGACGTCGTGTGGTCCAATACGTATTTATCTCGCTCCCAAAGGATGGTCCGAGCATGGTCTATCACTGCATTCATAGGTGTGCTTACTGTTTTCTGGACAGTCTTGCTTATTCCTGTGGCGGGTGCATTGAATACCTGCTCAATACATGAGGTTTGGCCAGGTTTAGCTGATGCCCTGGACTCACATGGGACTTTGCAATCTCTTGTCAACACCCAGTTGCCCACACTTGCTTTGACATTACTGAATATTGCTGTGCCATATTTTTATGATTGTAAGTCGACCCACATGACGAAATTGAGCATTAGGCTAACATTCAAAGGGCTTGCCAATCTTCAGGGTATGATTTCACAAGGCGATGTGGAGCTCTCTGTGATATCAAAAAACTTCTTCTTCACGTTCTTCAACTTTTTTATTGTCTTCACCGCGTTAGGAACTGCCTCCGGCTTGTTTGATTTACTTGAACGTTTTGGTGATAAGTTGAGCGGTCCAGCTAGTATTGCGAATGCGCTGGCGGACTCTCTGAACAGGTTATTGCTGTTTTATGTTGACTTCATCATTCTTCAAGCATTCGGCCTGTTCCCATTGCGTCTGATGGAATTTGGCGCTTTAACATTGTACCCAATCAACCTTATGGGAGCAAAAACGCCTCGAGGTAAGCGGGTTTCTTTCTTTCCGTTTTCACTGCTAACTTGATTCCAGATTATGCCGAATTAGTGCAACCTCCGGTGTTCAGCTATGGTTTCTTCCTTCCACAAACAATCCTCATCTTCATCATTTGCATGGTTTATAGCGTACTCCGTGACTCCTGGAAAGTACTCCTTTGCGGCCTCGCATATTTCATGATTGGGCATTTTGTTCACAAATACCAATTATTGTACGCGATGGATCATCGACAACACTCGACAGGAAAAGGTTGGATGATGATGTGTGACCGTGCCATAATTGGGATGGTTCTCTTTCAGCTTACGCTGGCTGGTCAGTTGGCGTTGAAACAGGCTTTCAAACGCGCAGTGCTCATTGCCCCACTTGTTATTGGGACCTTGTGGTTTGGCTACGTCTACAGCCGCACATACAGACCACTCATGAGATTTATAGCTCTGAAGAGCCTCAAGCGTGCGGAGCATTCGGAACTTGGCCGGGCCATCCAGGAGGACCAATATTCCCCTGAACTTCGCTCCCGCCCGAACCCTGAAAGCCTTCAAACAGTTGATGAAGCTCGTGAGAGTGGGTTGCGATTTGTGAACCCAAGTTTGGTCATGTCGTAAGTATTTTATATATTAGAAGTGAAGAAATATCATGACTAAATTCATGCTAGGCTTGACGACGTATGGATCATGGACAAACATGCGCGGTCCACAACCGGTTCTGCAGCACCGAGCACAAATGGCGAATTGGAAATATGATCATGGTTTATATGAATAATGCTCAAAGCACCTTCTGTACATACACGACGGGCCAATTTGTGCCTTCCTCCATGGGCGACGAACTTTCCTTCTTGTTTCAACCGTTATATACCCTGTGGCAATTGCAGTTTTGGACTCGTTTTTATAGCAAGATTACTCTTATCGCTTACATTTACCTCGAGCATTATTCACACATACGTATCGTCAACGCACATCGTTACTCTCCGCATCTTCCCTGCCCCTTACCTATTCCTTCTTTACCTAATACCTTATACCGATTAACGTCGCTTTCTCGTCGCACCTTTCTTTCCAGCATCGTTAGTTTCTGCACCTCCTGCTGGGGGTGCTACGAAGACGTCCTCGCAAATCTACCTCTCTAGGGGGGTAGCAGAATCACAATCAGCTCCGGTTTTACCTCTTTACGATTCAATAATTCCACCTATTGCTTCATATTTCGAGTCACCCACCGAACACAAGCTTACTTTCGGCCCAGCAACTTGCTCATTTGTCAATAAGATGTCTCCTGTGTCAGGTGAACAGCAGGATGCACAAATTGGCGCGGAGGATTCTTCGAATCAAACAAACGACAACAATGACTTCTCAGAATCCATACCTATAATCGAGAAAGATTCGGAATCAGCCAGGAGTAAACGTACTGGTGGACTTCGACATGCACTTACACTCCCTGTCAGATCAGGAACATCAATCAATCGAAAACCTATCCTACGTTCCCCGAAGCCATATCAACGTAAAGACACTCCTTCGACTATACGACGCGCAAAACCTCACGCTACCTTCCATAAGGTGATCCATTCAATATTCAGCAACACTCCAATACGAGTTACACCATATTCCGGACGGGCTAGAGTAGGCTCAAGCGTGTCAAATATCTCTTCAAGACCTGGTTCAGTACATAGCGTTGAGCTTGTTGGATCTAGGGCATTCATATTTAGTGGTCCTAGTCTGAGATCGACCAACTCAAGCTCAGTCGATAACTCCACATCTCGAATCACAAGTCAAGTCGATCTGGCCAGGAATGATAGTACAGTACTTTTGAGTGATCTTGGGGATGAGCATTCGACGCATCGGAGAGGTCATTCTGATTCCTGGTCTAATGAAAGCAATGGGTTCCTAGAGAAAGGCTTATTCGAATTCGGTGTCAATCGCAGTGTGCCCGACGTACTCTTTGGGCTCCATACACCATTTGATGAAATTGACGATCCCATTCCCGAGGACCTAGAGGAAGAAGACTATCCAAGAGTCAACATCCAACACATGGAACCGCGTCCTTTAGACCAAACCTCAAACAATCCACCTGCTGTTAGGCTTCCTACCGAGATATTACAACAAATTTATTGTTATCTTGCTCCGAAGGACTTCAACGCTGCTCGTCATACCTCCAAAGTTTGGATGGCTGCTAGTCTGAATCGAACACTGTTAAACTCGATGCTCAAGAGGGGTGGTTGGTCTAATCTGACTTCATCAGGAACGAATTATAATGAATGGTCCCTTAGCCGGCGACTCTCAAGGGAATGCTCACTCTCCTCAGATTGGACAGGCAATGGGCTTGATTTTTCCACCGAGGGTTCAAAAGTCACAACCCCATTACTCAAAGTTTCGGAGACAAATTTCGCGGACCTAGCAAGTGGCTACTCTTGCCCTGAAGGCCGACACAGCGTTGGTTTAGTTTTCACTACGAGTGTATGCGGTCGATTTCTACTTGTGGCAGAGGGGGGAATGATTTTCGTCTACGAACTGGATGGAAGTAGCATCCAACCTCTAACTAGTGTTATTTGTCCCCGAAGAGTCCTTGCAATGAGTATGGATGCTACATCTGATAGATTCACTATCGCCGCCCTTCTTGAAGGTAGAATGGGGCTTGTTTGCGACCTTCATCTCACCACTGAACATAAAAAAGAATTAGAATCTCCGTCCTCAGCGGCTTGCAACAACCATCAAAGCATTCATAGCTCAGATGACGCAGCCGAAGCCGATACGCAACAACCTAACCTTAGTTGCGTCGGTTCGAGAATTGATTCTATGAATGTTCGAACGCAAAACGAAGATATTTCATTGCAAGGGACCAATGATGCGCGCCGCTATGCGCAAAATTGGATTAATACAGGATGGACTTACTGGTTCCGTGGAGATCCTACCAACGAAACACAGTGCATTCCTGTTGAGTCGGGCCCCCGAAATGTGTATCGGAACCTTTGCTGTGACGATGATCCACCTCGGAGTGTCTCAATTTGCCCCCAACGGCGCTGCGTTGCCTTCGGTTGTTCGGCCGGTATCGAGCTCCATTGGGTAGACGCCCTTACTGGTCAAGACTTGAATCGGTGGTTTCCACTTACTGCACCCTCCGATTTTCTCTACTTTCTCCCTCCGCGTCCGCATTTTGATTCGGCGAAGAAGTTACGACTGATTTCGAGCGCCGCACCACCAAACGAGCGACCATCTATTGGTAGACAGTTCAGTTCAGCGATAAGACCTTATACCCATTTGTGGGATAACAATTTGGCAAATAGCGATCACTATCGGGCAGTTCCACTTAGTGACGGCCATCATGTACTCTTCACTGACCCAAAGGAGAATAAGTTGTTTCTAGGCTCCGATGGTCCGCTAGGTGGACCAACGAAATTGTTACGCAAGATTATCTTTGAACCACCGCGACCTAATGAAGTGTCACGCTTATATACAGCTGCTGCCGACCTCTCCTGTGGTGCTAGAATTGCTGCAGTATTCGAAGATACTGTTGTTCTGTATAGTATACCGTCAGATATCTATGAGTTCTCCCGTTTAGAACAGAGAGTAGAAAGTTGGGATTTCTTCGGCACCCCTCCCTTTTCTTATGACAATTGCAGTGAAGATAATTGGCTGGATTGGTGTGATGGGGGGAATCCTCGCACATATATCTGGCCGGTTACTATACGTGGCACCATCGTCGGGACCCTTCCTGGACTTGTCGAGATGGCTATCTTCACACAACCTGACATCACAATCTGGGCTTTTGGACTGAATGGCCAAGCAACCACATGGCAAATACCGTGCCTTGCTGAACCACTTACGGTTGTCACACGCGTGATTGGAAAGGATGGCCTGATACAAGACAATTATCCTTTCCTTTCTCAAGACCATGGCGAGACAAGAGGCGAATCTCCAGAGCAAAACTCATACGAGAGCCTGATATCGGTGGGGTTCGATGGGCAAGCATCTGTCGTCATTCCCCGCTGCTATCCGCATGCTTTGCGTCTTGATCAAGATGAGTGGACTCAAGATGTGCATGTTGGAATGCCTTGGTACGATATTCATGGGAGCGTCTATGTGTATCCTACCTAGGTATAACCGCGATTTCAACGGGCTGATTAAGGAAATGAAGCGCGAATGCGAAATGGACTTTTAAGTAGGCAGAAGTTGAGAATAGCATTGTTGGTTGCGTAGCTCATAGTATGACTGTGCATTCTTGAACATGCTATGTTTTCTACCTTTACCAACTTGAAATCGAACTGCCTCTGCTGTGTAAAGCCGACTGAGGTTTGGGAGCAATCAAGCTCACGCTAAGAAGACGTTAGCACTCTTATAGTAAGGCGGGCTTTCAAGGTTCAACGCGCCCCACCCCCACGGTCTAACCTCGCACCAACAAACTTTGGATCATCGCAGAGCCTCACTTCAAAGCTACACCTTCTACAACCTGCTCTCGACTCCTCACTCTCCTAGCTTTATAAGCGTTTGGTTCCTTATTCAGACAGCTTACCCGCTCTTGCCATCTTCGCAATGCCTCCCAAGAAACGAGCTTCGAAGCCCAAGCCCGAAGTTGCTCAGACCGAGAAGCCCAGCTCCACTCAGACCAATCCTGACCTTGAAGCTTCTGACGCTGCGATGGAGGACGTTGATACCGGCGATTCTATCAACGAAACTACGGAAGATGTCAGGCGCGCCTCTGGAGATACAGACTCTCTCATCCTAGCGGCAAACACCGCACTTCCCGACTCCACCCGCAACAGTCTACTCTCAGACAAGTCCACTGGTAAGAGCACACTCTTAATAGATCGACCCCACCACCCTAGCCCTTATCTTCCTTTCGCTGATAGTAACTGTCCCGCTGAAGCCTCGAATTCCGCCGAACACACCAAAAAGCCCACCAAGCCGCTTGTCAACAAAGATGAGCTTCTCCAGACTCTCACCGGCGTGCCAGGAGAATTCGCCCATTTGGATGCAGAAGCCATCGTCAAGACCGCAGTTCTGGTGAGGCTTCTCAAAGAGACACGGAAGTTTAAGCAAATGTTCATTGAGTTGAATAACTTGATGGCCGAGGTCGAGGCAATACCCCCTCCTACTACCGACGAAGGACGAAAGCAATTGGAAGAGAAAGATTTGGAGGTTTGTGCGGCACAGAATTTGGTTTTGGCACAGTTGACTGTCTGCAAGACTCTCAACCGCAATGCTGTCATGTCGACTAGGGCTGAGAAGGCGAAGACTGCAGAGGCAAAACAAGAGGTTGATAAGTTACACCTGGGCCTGCAGAACTTACGTTACGAACAGCAGTCGTTGAAAAAGCAGATCGCAGCCGCAGAGAATTACGAGTAAGCCAATAGTCTTCGCATACTTGATTTGGTTTTTGATAGATTACTAACATACCTTTCTTCTACGCAGCCATGAATACATGAAATTGCCTCTGGCGCCCGTAGAGCAATTCCTCGAAAAGTTTCCAGACTACGTTGACAAGCCCGAAGCAGAAGTCATGAAGGCTCGTATTGACCATGAGCATCAGGAACGTACCCAGTTAGAGGAACAACGCCAAGAGAAGATCAAGGCCAAGCAGGCGCTGGCTACCGAGGTAAAGGCCCGTAAGGAAGATCTTGTCAAGCTCGATGCGAGCTTAGAAAAGTTCATCGAGGCCGCTGAGCCTATCCAGCAGACCCTCAGCAAAGAGTAAATAACATTACGAGGGATTAGGATCATGTGGTTTCCTGAGCCTAGCTAATATGCTTTCGCCTAAGGGGTTCGGGATGAAATAGTGGAAGTAGAGGAGAAGATGAGAGGGGTATCAATCAAAGTAGAGTAGTCTCTGCATATTTGACTTGGGTTCCGGGGGTTGGGACCTCCCTCTCCATTTTACATGGTCGGCGTCTCGGACAGGAGCCTGCATCGATAAAAGATACCCAGGATCGGCGTTTGTGAATTTTGTATAGTAATAGAAGACTTTTCTACCTGTTCTCGAATCAGGATCGCTATAAAGTTGCATTTGCGAATCGTGATAATACTACAACAGCGGCATTAGGCCGCTTACCAAGGTGCATTATTTTCAAGGATGTCTGTCGTAATATTATTCAACTAGAGGTTTGATAGTATAAGAAATTCAGACAGGATATTTATTCTTTTGCCATCATCGGAACCCCGCCGGCAAAGCCCCCTATTTCGTTACTCAATAGTACAGAGCTCGGTATTTATTATCCATGATACAGAGGAGATTCCTGCTGAGAGGTGTAAGGAGATGTAACGCTTGATCTCCTCTGGCCAGACCAAAGTGTTGCCTGGCGGTGGTGTCGAGTCATCGTTTGCTGTCCCTGCAGGTGGATCCCCGTAAGGAACGGGATTAACCCCACGTTAAAGCCGCGCGCCACTGCCACTACCAAGTAAGCTGCGGTACCACGGTACCTTAATCTCTAATCGCCATCCGCTCTCACTCCAGGGCTTCCTCTCCCATCTACAATCACCCTCGACAAATTGCCCGACCCAGCATGCCCACTTTCTGTGCCTCTGCCCAGGTGCAGAAGGCTGAGCCTTGCGATCCTATTTCTACACGCCATTCACCCAACGATTTCGACACTTTCTCGAGTCTCTTCGACCTGGAGAACCCAGTTAGGGAGCCATCGCAGAAGAAGAGGAAGCTTAACAACAAAGCGTCGAAAGACAGCAAGGCGCAGACTCCTTTTGACCCTACGCAAAGCATAGTTTTTGCCGACATTTCACTTGATTTTGTGAGCCCCAATAAACTATATTCGCATGTGCCGCATGATTAACCTAGGCTAGCATTTTGCCCAAGCTACCCCTCCTGGAGATGGTCATGACCAGGAATATGTCCCCATTGAAGTTTCGCTCGAGTCTTTCATCCGAAATTCTAAAAAAGGTTTCTGTATATCACTGTGGACTACTGGGAAATATAGTAAAGGCATACGGCTCGACGCAACCACCGATGCCCTAAAAGATATCGCAACTCACCTAGAGGCATCTGCAGCACTTCGAACAACCAAAAATGGAAAGAAGAGCTCTAGAACTACACGTGTCGGTTTTTGTCGATCTGTTATCCTGCCACCTACCGAAGAGAGGCGTTCCTGGAGATTTCAGACGACAATACGATGGACTGTGGGCATGGCGGTAACAGAAAGAATGGGATCATCAGTACCTGCGCGTGAAGATCTCAAGCTTCTTGCATCGTATATGCCGAACATGACACAAGAGGATATGTCTGAATGGTGCCTTCAGGATTTTTATGAGAATGTTCACGTTCCGCCGAGAGACTTAGAACCGTCACCCAGGATTCAAGCGTCCCTGCCCGAGACCGAGCTTTATCCATTCCAGCGAAGGGCAGTAGACTGGTTGTTAAACAGAGAGGGAATGTCTTTTGTAGAAGGACAGCCCGATCTTTGTCCAACAAACACAGACGCGGCCAACTTAGTCCCTGCATCTTTCAAACAAGCCCAAGATGCGACAGGACACACTTGCTATGTCAGCCACGCACGTGGGATGATAGTTACAGATCTGAAGACTATGCAAGATCCACAGCGCACCTTACGAGGTGGCATCTTAGCCGAAGAGATGGGCCTAGGAAAGACGGTAGAACTTATCGCACTGATAAATCTAAATAAACGACAGACGGAGGGCACGCAGATACTTGACAGCTATACCGGTTACACCGTTACCCCTTCAAAGGCTACTCTTATCATCACTCCACCATCGATCCTGGAACAATGGATGAACGAGATCAATACGCATGCTCCACACCTCAAGGTTATGCATTATGAAGGTATCCCGTCAGCATCAGCACCCAAATATAAACACGAGGCCGCTGCAGTCGAACACCTTCTGCAGCATGACGTCGTTTTGACCACCTATGGTGTTCTTTCGAGGGAAATCCATTTTTCCAAGCCACCACCTGAACGTTCGTTCCGACATGCAAAGCAGTATGAACCTAAGCGAAGTCCTCTGGTTCAAATTGAGTGGTATCGTGTCTGCCTCGATGAGGCTCAAATGGTCGAAAGCGGGGTATCAAATGCTGCTACGGTAGCCCGCTTAATCCCACGCTGTATTGCTTGGGCCGTATCAGGTACTCCACTACGAAAGGATATTCAAGACCTTCGGGGCCTCCTAATATTTTTGCGTTATGAGCCGTTCTGTGGTTCATCCTGGGCCCGCATGAGTAAAGCCACATTCAAACAGATCTTCGGCCAGATTGCAATGCGACATAGCAAAGATAAAGTGCGGCAAGAATTGAGACTGCCTCCACAGAAACGTATTGTCATCACAATCCCTTTTACTGCAATAGAAGAGACCAACTACACCGAGTTAATGAGGCAGATGTGCGAAGCGTGCGGCTTAACAGCTGAAGGTGCTCCGGCGACTGAGGATTACGATCCCAATAACCCTGCAATTGTTGAAAAGTTGCGTGAATGGCTTGCCAGATTACGACAAACATGTCTTCATGCCCACGTTGGTCGTAAAAACCGCCGGGCATTGGGTCGCAAGGCTCCTTTACGGACGGTCGAGGAAGTCCTAGAAGTCATGATTGAGCAAAATGAGACAGTCCTCAAAAGTGAAGAACGTGAGGCTGTGCTCGCTCGCCTCGGCCGCGGCCATATCATGGCAAATGTAAAGGCCGATGAGCATAGAGCTGAACGAGCTCTCGAGATCTATACTGTTGCCCTCGCCGAAGCGAGTAGATTTGTCAAGGAATGTCGGGAGGAACTCCAGTCAGAAATAGAACGCACTGGAGGTGCTGGCAAACCTTCGATAGTGAATATGGAAGACGAAAGTGATGGCTCAGACTTAGAGGATACCGATGACAAAGTTGTCCGCATCCAAGTACTCCGCAAAGCCTTGCGATCAGCGTTGGAATTAGAACATGCTTGTCGATTCTTCATCGGAACATCTTACTTTCAAATAAAATCCAACGAGAGGCTCACCAAGCCAGAATCAGAAGAATTTCATTGTTTGGAGAAACTCGAGGTAGAAAATTACGACCAAGCAAAGGCGATCCGGCGAGAGCTATTAAATGAAAGCCAAAATAAGGCACAACGACAAATGAGAAGAATCGAATCTCGAATCTCATCGCAAGCTGTACCGCGGATCGAAGAGTTAGAGGATCGCGGTGGAATTGAGAACCGCAAGTTCTTAGAACAGATGGACCACGTCAGCGACATTTTAAATGAACAAGCAATGCAGCTAGAAGAATGGCGCAAGAAAGTTATGAATATACTACTCCTACCATTGGTCGATGAAGACGAAGGTAAAGAAACGACTGGAGATGAATACGAAGATTCTACGAAGGCCCAGGACGAGCTTTATGCATATATCACGGCACTTCGAGCAGTCATAGCAGACAGAAATATGCTCGTCACAGGTCTTTCTGATATTTTGGTCAATCACGAAATGGCCACTACCAGGAAACTTGCTACCGAAGGCAAGGGCCACGCCCCGGAACTCTTCCTAAAGCTTTCTACAATTCGCGACAAGCTTCGACCAACTGCCAAAGACGGTTCATTAAAGGGTGTCATATCTGCAATACGTTCCTTAGCGACTACTCTACAGTGGCAAGCTGATGGCGGCTCGGAACGATCAAGGACGGAGCTTGGAATTGTAGAGAAGCAGCTAGCCGAAGTTCAGAAGATATCAAGTGTGCAAAGCAAAGCATTGGTGGATCTCGAAAAGGAGCAGGAGCTCTTTCGCAATACAATGAACCAACGCTTGGCTTTCTATCGCCAGCTCCAGCACATCTCGGACAGCGTCGCGCCATGGAAGGAGGAGCTCGACGATGAGCTAGATAACGCAGCGCTGGAACAGCAAACGCAAAAGGAAGCCCTTTCCACTCATCGATTAGCTACTGTCAGAACCAAGCAGAGATTTCTTCTTCATCTCAGAGAGGAGCATAGAGAGGGCGGAAATAATGAGCGTCGCATATGTGTTATCTGTCAAAGTGACTTTGAGAACGGAGTTTTGACAGTGTGTGGCCATTGTTACTGTAAGGAATGTATTGGATTTTGGTGGAAGAGCAATCGCACTTGTCCAACATGCAAGCGCCGTTTATACGCAGTCGACTTCTACGATATTACTTACAAACCTTTGGAAATGAAGGCGCAAGAAGAGATTCATCAGGCCCATGATAGCCCTAGCCAACCCGCATCTCCCGCATCTCAGTCTTCTATCTATTCGGACATTAGTGGCTCAGTCATGGACCAGATCAAGTCGATTGATTTGGACGACTCATATGGTACAAAGGTTGACACGATTGCACGGTATGTGAGGCGTTTTCAGACAATTTTGATGAAGCTAATACATGTACAGACATATTCTCTGGATACGCGAAAACGATCCTGGGGCAAAGTCGATCATCTTTTCGCAATTTGCGGATTTTTTAAGCGTTCTGCAAGGCGCGTTCCGTCACTGGAAAATCGGCTGTAGCAGTATTAGCGAGAAGAACGGGATCCACAACTTCAAGTCTGATCCAAGCATCGAATGTTTTCTGCTGGACGCCAAATCAGATTCGTCCGGGCTGAATCTTACTAATGCCACCAACGTATTTTTATGTGAGCCACTTATCAATCCGGCAATAGAGCTGCAGGCGATAGCCCGAGTGCATCGTATCGGACAACAGCGGCAAACGACGGTATACATGTATCTGATTAGCGACACGGTGGAAGAGGCCATCTACGACATTTCGGTTTCGCGACGACTGGAACACATGGGACGGACACAAAGAGATATAGCGAGCGCATCACGGTCTGGATCAGCAACGCCAGCATTGCAAGAAAACGCGATCGATGCGGCAAACTCGATGGAACTCGAGGCCGCGCCGCTCAAGCAGCTGCTACAGAGGAAAGGAGACGGAGAGATTGTGCGGCAAGATGATCTGTGGAATTGTCTGTTTGGTAAACCTCGTAAGCGCCAGTCTCCGGTGTCGCAGGCGTTGGAGATGGAGGTAGGTCGTCATCTTAGAGCAGAGGCAGCCGAAGCAAGAGCAGCAGAGGGCTCCGCAGGGCAGTGATTGGCTGGGGCATATTGAGCAGAGATATCACAATGACCGTGTGCATGGGAAAAACGAGCAGATACTAGGTTGCAGTCAGGGCGACAGTCCGGGATCTGGCCTTGAAGGTCTCGGGCTGTCGGGCTCTCGCGTGAGAGATTTTTATTTGATTGTGCATAGGGGCATGCAGCAAGGCGAGATTAGAACGCAGTGCTAGACCGGGGGTGGTGAGCGAATATCATCGACGTCGTTGTGTGCTGTGCTGGAGTGAGAAATGGGAGTTGGGAGTGGTCGCAGTGAGCAGCCGGACAGGGCGTGAAGTGTGCTTGTGGTAGCGTGAGCGGCGTCTGGCGTGGCGCGGAGGGGACCAAGGGAAACGGCCTCGAGGACAAGCTTTTCCAGGCGGTGACAAGCTCTCTCGAATCGCCCTTGGCGCGATATCTGGGCCCAGCATCATGGATGGCTCGAATGTGGGGGATGCGGCCTCTTCCAGTAAGGCGTGGCAGCATGGCGGATAGCCACATGCACACCCTCCTCAGCGCCTCTGGTCCGCTGGTTTAGGCTCTGGCATCCATTGTTGCAGACTGCACACTGCAGTGAGACAGCTGACAGCCGGTTGCTTGCTGGCACCGCACTGGTGCTGGCGTTGGTGCTGGTACTGGTGCTGGTCTGGTGCTGGTGCTGGCCGCGACCACGCACAGCAGCAACTCGCACAAGCATCGACGCACCATGATGGAACCCGGGACGCGGATTATTGTGCTGCTTCTGCTGCGTCTTGCTGCTGCTGCTTCTGCCTGGTCGGGCAAAATGTTGGGACTGCGCGGGAATGTCATGCCGGGGAGAGCCAATGCCAGAGCATCCGCACAGCAATCACCCGTCGCCATGCGCTGCCGCCGCTGTGTTCTCGGTTGTCGTAATGATAATGATGATGATGATGATGAGGATGATGATGGTGATGGATGGATGGACGGATGCACACCCTGCACTGCGCTGAACTGAACTGCACGGCACGCAGGGGTAAAGCAAGTGGAAAGGAAAGGTTCGCCGTGGCTGAGAGATGGAAGCAGTTAACTCCGTTTGGGCCATAAAATAGCAATAATGTACAGGACTCGAGGCTAGCACCAAAGGGAGACAGCATCCCTCTCTCGCCCGCTCTCCCCTTCGCAATCACATTTCGCACCGTGTCGTGTCTGGCTGAGATCCTCGCTTTTCCTCTCTCTTCCCTCTCTCCTCAGCTTGTCGCGCATTCCATTCTTCACGCCCTCATCAGGTCTGCCCGCTCCTTTGCCTGTGACTGCAGCCGCCCATCGCCATCCTCCTCCCCCAGATCCCTCGGCCTCAGTGAGCTTGGCCTGATCGTCCGTCCTGCGGCCCGTGTGGAACTGCTGTGTCTTCTCGGCCACCCGCCTTTCACTTGGCAAGGCCAAGAGCGACGATATCTGGGCATCAGCCTCCCCTTCAAACCATCCTTCAAGTAAGTTGGACAATGTTTCTTTCGCTGTAGGACGACTTCGCTCCAGTCGCTCTCTCTTGCATTACCCACCGCTCCCCCATCTACTGTCGCGCGCACCATGGGACGCTTTTCTCCACTTTGTTCCATCGGAAGGCCTACGTTAACCAAGGAACACAGCCCCCGATCACCACCACCGCGCGACGACTCTGACCTTCACGTCAGTCTCTCGCCGCCCAAGGGTCCTAGGAAAACCGCGGGCCTATCGTTGTTGTAGACGGCTGCTGACATATCTTGCACTCATCCAGGCCTCTCCTCTGCTCTCCTCTCTCGTAGCCTCAGTGTCGTGACGCGCCTTTGTTCGTCTTGCTACCTCCGCTTGCGTGTCCCAAAAGCCAACGCCGCCTCGCAGCCAGTCGCAGTTCGACCCCCCAGCATACAACGTCGTGCAACCTTATCGGTCTTAACCAAACTCTGGGAAGCCGATTGTATAGTTTGACAAGGCGCTGGAAATCTTTGCGACGCGATTCCCCACGCTTCAATCTATCCAGCTCTGTCCCCTTGTGCGCTCCCACTAGACATCGTTGGTGGATATATAGAAGAGCTGCTTGGGCTAGATCATTTATCTTGCGTACCCCTCAGCCAGTCGCACAAATTACGACCGGGTTCTTGCAGTCGCCTTCTATACCCGTTAATCTGTCGCTTCTCGAATTACCGGCAGATCCACACGACACATTCGAGTTGACCAAACGTACAATTGAACGCGGGCAACCGCATGATGTGAGCGAGTCCAAGAGCATGAGTTCCAGTCCGGTCCGCTCCTCACTTACCTCGCCCAAACCGGCTCCCAGTAGATCGTTCTTCTCTAGACTCAAGTCTCCGCTGCAGTCCAAAACTAGAAACTTCACAGACTTCTACATACAACCCGATGACCCGCATCGTCAATATTCACCGGGAGACCTTATAACTGGAAGCGTGATTCTAAAGGTCATCAAGCCAGTGAGAATAACGCATCTCGTCATTTCGCTCCATGGATATGTTCAGGTCTTTAAGAATCCGAACTCTCCGGGCGATAGCTATCGTTCATTTACAAGTACATTAGGGTCTGGCAGAGGCAAAAAGAATGGCAGTTACTTCGGGAATGGCTTTGCATCGTTGTTCGAAGATGAGGCAGTCCTGTGTGGGGAAGGAAGGTTAGGAGAAGGAGTATATCATTTCAATTTCGAGTTGGAATTCCCCTCAAAGGGTCTTCCCAGCAGCATCGATGTGAGTACTTCATCTACTTCTCACTGCTCTCAGTTCCAATAAACTAATGCTGTTTGCTCTAGTTTGAACGTGGTACCATCTCATACATGCTGTCCGCTACCTTAACGCGGCCAACAACTATGTCTCCAACGACGACATGTGACAAGAAAATATCCCTTATTGAAAATATCGATATCGCACCTATCGCTGGACCAAAACCTCGGGTGGTCTCGTTGGAACCCATATCACGCAGATCAAGAACGAAAGCTTCTACCAGAAGACGTCCTCGGACAACAGGTACAGGTTCAAAAGGCCCGGATAGTTCAGAAGCCTCTCAGAGTAGCCGAGTATCAGAGCTCAGCAGCGTAGCAGAAGAGAGTGACTGCCCGGGAAGCCCAACGCCGAGCGATGTCAGCTTCGACAGCCAGTTCAGTGGTGGGACCGGCTCTGTTACAGAATATGGTATCAGAACCATCTCCACGTCAGATACCGGAACTTTGAATGGCAGCCAAATGATGACAAAAGGGAAATCCATCACAGCAACTATTGAGTTACAGAAGGGCGGATTCCTCCGTGGCGACCAGATCCCCATCCGAATATCCGTACAACATACCAAGCACGTCAAGAGCATGCACGGTATCATCGTTACCCTCTATCGACAGGCTCGTGTGGATATGCATCCGGCATTACCCGTCGCGGTGGACAGCAAAGGTGATAAGACTAAATCAGAGGATTATTACCCTAGATCCAAGACAGGCCTTGGTGGTTTGTCACTATCTGGTACTGGTTCAAGCCACCTATTCCGAAAAGACCTCTCGCAGTCATTCGCCCCGCTTTTTGTGGACCCAAAGACATACACAGCAGATATCAAAGCGGCTGTTCGGGTCCCGGACGAAGCATTTCCGACTATCTCCAATGTCCCAGGAGCAATGATAACCTTCAAGTACTTTGTTGAGGTTGTTGTCGACATTCAAGGCAAGCTAAGTGGTCTTGATAGAATGTTTCCAAGTTCAGGTCTTGTTGGTGTACCGACACCATATAGCAATCCGCATGCCTTCAGCCGAAGTGAAGATTCACCGGGAAACGTCTTCTCAACATGGGGCGCAAACTTTTTAGATACTGATTCCATTCGCAGAGAGAAGAGTGTAATTTCATGCACATTCGAGGTTGTGGTTGGAACGCGGGATAGTGACAGAAAGGGGAAAAGACGACAAGGAGCAGAAGCAAGCTTCGATCCACAGGACGTGCACGAAATACCGCTTAGTACGGACGACGCCCAACAGTATCCTGAAGGTGACGACTCGGCATATGTTTACGATCATCATGATCATTACTACGGACCGTACGGTTATCCGCAAGATGACTTCCCCAACGATTACTACCCAGAAAGCCACGCGCCATCTGTGCCACCTCCACACCCGGATCCCGAAGAAGGTCTGTCAGAAAAAGAGCGCCTCCGTCGAGCAGAAGCACGTCTCCTACCTAGTCAACCTCCAGACGCCTCAGGGTCTTCCCCAGAAAATCCCTTATCCCACCCCCACGGCATACCCCCCTCTGCGCCCATCATTCCTGAAGAAGACGATCCGCCCTACGCCGCCCCACTACCCCTCTCCCCTTGCCCTCAATCCGCGGATGAAGACGACACACAAACCCTACCTGGGCCGTCGAGAACACCACTACAACGCCAACATTCCTCAACTCCCTCAACCATTACGGCAGATCACTCTAAACCCCTCCCTTCGATACCTCAATCTTCTTCCTCGCCCGCACCGGACTACGTCGCTTCCACAACTTCATCCTACGTTCCCCCTACAGACGATAAGCAAGAGCTACAACGACAGCGATTAGAGCTCGAACGCAGCGCGCCGCCAGACGAACGGAACGACGATGAAGCATCGGGGTCGAACAGTGTACCCACGACTTTCGCGCCTTCTGCTCCACTACTAGAAGAGGAAGATGAGGGGCTAGTAGGACCTGTTCGAGGAGCAGAAACACATCATAGACACGGCGGACATTCACGGAGTGAAAGCATATTACCTCCGTACGAGCGGTGATGATTACTCAGGCGTTTCGTTCCTCCTTTTTTTCTTTCCAAACTTGTAACGATGATGGACTTGCATCTGAGTTGTGGCGTTTTTGGGGTTGGGAGTTTTAAACATGTTTGCGTACCTGTTATAGCGGGAGGGGTTCGCCGCCATTTGTGGGAGATGTGGTTTTTGGTTTTTGGACTTCGGTCTTTTGATATATTTTGGGGTGATTTTTTTGGGTGGGTTGGATGGGATGGGATGGAATCATGATACCTGTGATATGTATTTTTTAGTGTTTTTCTCTCTTTTTTGCTGTCGCTCTTGTGTAGGCTGTGGACTGCCTTCTTTGTGGAGGTGTGTGTGGGGGGGGGGCCTAAAATTAGAGTTGTGTGTTGTTTGAGATTTTGATGTTTTCAAATCGTGATGCATGTGTGTTTGTGAAAATGTTTGGGTTTGCCTTATCTTTCATCCATGGCTTTTGAATAATCATACATTGAATCCCATCCAGCATTGCCTAGGCAGCACAAAGTCCCTGCTTCAAGGAGCCTTCATAATTCCCCTCTCATCTCACAACCCTCTTCCGCATATCTCCTCAAACATCTTTAGTCTTTCTCTTCTCCTGCCTCAATCCCTGGGCACCATCTTTCGCACCTTGTCCACCCTCATGCTTACGTTCACTAGCATCATTCCCTCCTTCTGCTCCACCACCTTGACCACCTACTCCGCCCTCATCACCACCACCACGCCTCAAAACCAAACCTTTCGCCCTATACTCCATAACCTGCAAAACCTCCTCCCTATGCGCCAGATACGCATCCCTCAACGTCTCCAGACAAGCTTGCATACGTCCTTCGACTTGGGCTTTGCGGGTTAGGAGTTCGTTTAGGCGGTGGAAGTGGGTTGTTTGGGAGGATTGACTGCGGGTGGGGTGGGGGTTAGATTTGGTGGTGGGGGAAAGAGGGTGGATGGGGAGAGGAGGGGAATGGTTACATACACTTGTTTTTCGTGGGTGTCGAAGAGGTTGGCTAGGGTTTTTTGATGGGTGGTTGTGTTGGTGGTGTAGGTTGTTAGAAGCTTTTTGCGGCGGGATTGGCGGCGTTTGCGTTGCTTTTTTGGGGGGGCGGGTTAGTTTGGGAGGTGGTGGGGGTGTTTGGTGATGGGTTTGGGGGTTTGAGTGTGAGGAAAGCAGATGTGGGAAAGTGAGGACAGAAAGGAAAGGTTGCCTAGAAGAAAGACATTTTGAATGTACAAATATGAAGATATGATAATGAAATCCAAAAGAAATGATCCTACGTCTTCGGTAATCGTCTGAAGCAACTCCGCCAAACCCTGCGATTCCTGAGAGGGTGGATCTTCGCCGTTATCATTGTTGTGATCTACCAATGTCTCTCCATCATCGAGCTCTTCAGTGACTCGTTCAGTGTGAGTTTCATGACGGCTGTTTGGTCCACGCTGCACGTAATGCTCGGAAGCGGTAGATTTTTTCACCACACGCGAAGAAGGCATGGCTGTTGTGATTAGTCTGCGTTGATTAGTTGACGACCAATATTCTGAGCATTTCGAACGGTTTCGATGTGACGTGACGAAGTGAAAGGAAGAAAGGATGAGTAGGGTGATGACGAAGGTGAGCGCTCGGACCAAACGCACGTGCCTCAGGCTGCAACATGGATGCATGCAAGCCTCACTGTCGGGTCACTCCCTACCTTGGTATTCCCCCGCCTCAGCTGGAACTGCCAGCCTTCCCATCTCTTCTAACTTCCTCTCACCTTTTCTCAAGAGATGAATGAGACGAAACCATGTCGCGCAAAAGGGCTCGCTCGCCCTCACCAACCAAACCCCCAAATGTATCTTCGGAGATCTTTCGCTCTGAAGAGATTAAGGACCGTGACTCTATCTTCGTAGCACTCTTTTCTGTTTCCCAATCCGCAAAGACGTTACAAGGCCTCCCGGAATTTAAAAAAGCATCACATCGGATGGCAGCATGGAGGAAACCTTCTAAGCAAAAGAAACTTTTCTCTAATTCCCAACCCCTGTGGGATATTGGATACGACGACGATGGGGAAAGATACGGCGGCTCCAGATTAAAAAAAGTGCTTGAAGATCTAGGAATCGAGGGTTCGGTAGTCGTTGTGAGATGGTATGGTGGGACTATGTTAGGACCTGTACGATTTACTCACATCGAGACATGTGCCAAACAAGCCATTGAAAGATTCAAAGCCGCGAGTGCGGATGTCGAGAAAGCTAAGAGAAGGAAAGTTGAACAGGAGAACGAACGGAAACAGCTGATTAGTGATCTTAAAGAAAGAGATCAGAGTATCGCTATCCTAAGGCAATCCCTTGCGGATAAGACTGCTGAGTTGAATGATACGGATCCGGTACCGCCTACACCGCAGAAACATGTTGATTATGAGAGAATGTCTGTTGAGGCTTTGGGACGGATGGATAAGGCTAGGGATGCTACTACTGGCTTTGTTCTGAAAGAGCTGGATAAGGTTGATGAGCTGTTGAAGAAGAAAAAGCAGGATAGGATTCAAGAGCAGGTGGTGAATGGCCAGAATGAAGATGAATTTGGCTCAGATGTTGATGTCTCGGAGCAATTGCTCGATCGGTTGGAGAAGGTTGAGCCACCGAAGAGTACGCCTCTTAAGAAGGATAGTTTTATCTCGAATGTCGGGTCGTCCGCAAGGTGAAGCGTCGAACATGCACCCAGCGAGGTGTATTGTTTCATCGCTTGCAATTCCGTCTTAATACGAGACCGAGTTGTTTTTTAACAATACGCGCCGGCTACAAATAAACCCGCCCTACTAAAGAGTTCGACCCTCCCATTGTACGCAAAGAGACTTAGTCGAAATGCCTTTCAAAGCCACGCCACCGATCCGACCTGTCCGCGACCGAAAGCAAGAACTGCTACTCCACAAAGGATCTATACGAGCTCACAGTTACTGTGGTTCATACAACCTAGTCTTTGAACCATTACGGAACAATTTCAAAAGTCTCATCTATCCAGATCCAAAGACCTGGTGTAGCGAACTATGCTTGAGTCGAATAAACCTATCGACTCAAAACCTATCTCAAAACCTCAACAAACAATTTGCGCAAAACCAACTCACTTCTACTCGAGGAGAAATATACAACATCTCCATGTCACAGCTTCCTGGGTTGATTAGTAAATCCTGCCCACGTGATACCGCGGTCTAGCGTGTTTCAGCCACCTCCTGTCCATTACCTCTCCCCACAGAACTCTCCAGAAACCGTCAACCATTTCTCTCGCGAATAGCACAAAACCGGAGCCCCAGGGAACCATTTAGAAGCTCAACCCATAAACAATCCCAATTCACATCCCATGACAACAGAAAAATGAGGCATCCCTTACTGAGGTGCCTTTCAAAAGTATTCAGGCACACCTCCCTCCCATAACAACGCTTAATCACAAGGGTAAAGTCTGCTCAGCAAACAGCTTCAAACGCC
>AJFL01001022.1:0-13068 GCA_000467735.1 Rhytidhysteron rufulum CBS 306.38
GTTCATTGAGCGTCTTATTGTCTCCTATAGATCGAACTGACGCAGGAAGATGATGCAGGCGACGCGCACACATTGAAGACCAATCCAAGTATAGGCTCGAGAGTGTCTCTGGTCGGTGTCTCGACGAGATGACTGGAAAGCGGTTGGCTTGATATTCCTGTGTTTCACCAGGGTACTATATCTCTTGGCAGTGCATGACATTCTGTATATAGTATGAGGGCTGAAACTCAATTCCGCTCGGCCAAGGCGATACCGATCGGACCATGGCGTGATTAGAATGGCAGTGATTTACGTACGGTGTATTTCAGAAGTGCCCGGACCTCTCCTTCCAATACCAGGCAGGGGCCAGAGGCCTGAATCTTTGTGATCTAAAGGTGCTAGAAAATTCCCGGTGCTAGTTACCTAGTCTATTTGACTCCGCAACATGGCAAATAAATGGTAAAATGCCCTAAACAGGGTATCTGGATACTTTTGAAACGCACCTCCGTACAAGCGAAGGCGACCCGGTATGATTGCACGCATGCATGTATTGGCATCACAGGGGCGGTCAATCTAGAATGAGGACTCTGTTCTCAATACGCTGATTGGGTAGGTATGTAGAGGGGGTTGCCATGCGCACATGCAGCTTGAGTCGTGCAAGGGGCGGTGTCCATCCACCCCCAACAGCGTCCTTGGCTTCACTGATCGCGGATAGGATCATACGGTCTCTTAGCCGTGCTGGCTTACCAGAAAGCGACTGTGCTGCTCGTCACTGAGAGACATGTGTATATAGTGGCGGCGGCTTACTCGGGGGGGAACGAGGTGTGTTTCGCTATGCGGGGTCGTCCACGTTGTCGGCATCTGCATCGTGGTTGACAGCTGGGCTGGGCTTGGTCGGTGCTGGCCACCAGCTAAGCCGGGGTGTGCGCATAGCCCTAAACCAGCTTCGGCACTCGTCCCGCATTGCCAGAATTCGTTGGTTCGTTGACCGTACCGAGACGTTTTATTACCTAACTAACCGGTCACGCGCTTCGGGTGAAGTACGATGGCTAAGGATCGAGGGCTCAGCATCCACTTAAGACCACTGTTCCGTCACACCAGACATTAATATATTATGAGCCGCCTTACCGATCACAAGGCGATGCATAGTAATAATCGTGGTCACTCCTAACCCCTTGCTAATCTCTAACAAGGCTTTCTGTAGGATTCAAATGCAGACATCGGCTCGTCGAGAAGAAGTATCTTTCGTTTCCCGACTAAGGCTCTTGCGATATAGACCCTCTAAGATTCTCCCGTTCGGTAAAGATTCCTTACTTATGGTGGTATTATAACCCTTCTCAAGATTTAGAATCTTTAAGCTTTTACAGACTTCTTCGACTTAGTCATTAACCTGCAGAGCATATTACTACATCTATTGGAATTCTAAAGAGTGCCCTAAGACATTCTATTGAGGAAACAAACATGCATTTCTAGAAGCTATAGGATTTCGTTTCACGTTCGTTTATTTTGAAAAATTTCTGGTAGTCATAGCCAATTACCTTGTCAAATGTGTATGGCGGTTCGTTGGTTGATTTCTCCACTAAGGTGAATGGTCGGGTAGTAGAACTGTTATAAGCATGAATAGTAATGTCTAGAAGACATCACACGCCGGAGAAACACCTGTGGAGATATGGCAAAACCGGGCTTCGGATGGCCCTTGAAGCCATTTTTGGACTAGCAATCTATATCCTAAGCTGTCTCTACGAATAATGTGATATCACTGTGGCCCCATTCTCGTCTAGGCTCTTGTCGTTAATTCTCTTTTAATCAAACCCGATCGGCCTCAAGAGAGGGTGGCGAAGCTCATCTAGCTCAGCGGTATTGGCGTGTACGACCGTGCATCGTGCGAATAAAGGATGTTGAAGCAAAGGCCATTACGAATACACAAACCTATTTAGGGTCCGACCACTAACGCGAATGAAGGATGTTGAAGCAAAGGCCATGTACAAACATGTTCAGGGTCCGACCACCAACGCGACCCGGTACAGTTCAGGTATAATTCGGGTACACCATTTGAAATAAATTGCATAGGTGCCGCTTCCCTTCAATAGCAGCTCCAACTCACTTTTTCTACCTTTCTTCATCTTTATGTACCTACGCACTGAGCATATTCTAGCTACAGCCCCAAGGCTAGAAGGAGATCTTCCAAGCAAAATAGCGGTTGTAGAAGAATTGGAGCAATTGGAGATCTCTATGATAGTAGTTATAGCGCCGGATCTTGAGTCCTTAGGTATTTCCTACCTTCCGATAGAGTGTATAGTCAACAACATCGACGACCGCTTCAAAGGTTATAGAATCTGGGTTTCTATGGTTGACGCGAGACGTCTTGTAGATATCCAGTACTAC
Organism: Rhytidhysteron rufulum CBS 306.38; assembly: GCA_000467735.1. Classification (NCBI taxonomy): domain Eukaryota; kingdom Fungi; phylum Ascomycota; class Dothideomycetes; order Hysteriales; family Hysteriaceae; genus Rhytidhysteron; species Rhytidhysteron rufulum. Next base: position 2,365 of record AJFL01001022.1, read on the forward strand.
GGTACGTATCTCTGAAAGGCGTACTGAAACATGATCTAACACAATGTAGAAGAACAAGATAATCAACCTAATTTGGACGCATGGCTCTCGAATTTCTGTTCATGGAGAGTAAGGGTGCAAGATCAGCTAGGACAAGAGCCGAAAGTGACACAGGAGGAATTGACTGCTATATTCACTCGACTAGACCAGCAAGTATCGTCGGAGTCGTGGTCAAAAGAGTCAGCTGCGACATTTGCCTGGTGGATAAGCGGAGCATTCATGGCTGAGAGTCTAAGTTCAGCGACGAACGGCAATATCGGTATCTCCTCTCCTAGTTCTGAGATAGATTTACCCAATTCGGATCAGCTAACCCTAGAAGCTACACCATTTACGACGAACTACCTGGAACATCTGCCCAATAACCAAGTCTTTTTGGATAGTGCCGTTCGTTACTGCGCTCAATTAATTGATTCTTATACTCCGGAAATCCTGCCCATAACTGATGTGGATATCAACGAGGTTGTGAGAGGCTATCACCTTCCAACTAATATGAACCTCTTAGAGCTAGATCAGTTGACATGGGGCAGCAGGGCTCTTCGAAAAACCTTCAGCTCTATATACATTTGTATGGATATGCGCGGATCCGGTGCTACATTGGAGCAGTATATGCAGGCAAGGTGGCTCACTGATATTCAAATAATACAGCGAGGGGTGCGCATGGGAAAAGCAGGTCTCTTTCTCATAAGTGATTTACGTGAGCTTGGAATATTACTCTTCCTACAGAAGATCCCCGAAGGATTATGGGAACAGTTTGAAATTTGGCATTGGAAAAAGTTGATAATGGAACTCCGGGGAAACCAATCGAGTATTCGACGTATACAACAAGCATCGGATATAATTCAGAAGTCCTAGATAGAGTACCAAGAACACGTGTACAAATGGAACATGGCTTTGGGGATACCACATCCCGATAGGTATATAGTCAAAGATTAATACACACGTGTAGTTCCTTAACTAACACAACTTAATTGTAACTGGTAAAGGAGAAGTCCATAAATGACCGCAGATGCAGCCAGAAATACGATCACTGTATAATCTACCCCATAGTGATATCAATGAGCGATTAACAGGTTACTATGACTTGCAAATGAGTGATATACATGGGTCGGCCTTCTTATCGAACGTAAGGGATGTAGATTTCGAGATTGGGAGGAAGGAAGGTTCGATTTTCTGCGACTGTCTAGAAGGGCGTTAGCACCTGTGAATTAAGAGCATGGGGACAGACATGTGTGGCATACACGCTATTCAACTCGAGCATGCTCTTGTTCCTGCTTGTAGCCCATTCCGAGTTTATTGTGGCAGCCCGCCAGGCCGCCCGTACCACCTCGATCCAAGAATTTTCGTCCTTGTGTTCATGAAATCAATCCTTCGCCAGATCATAGATAGTTCGTGCTTTGTCCCAAAGGCGGTCAAGTTCTACTTGAGAGAGGTTGGTTTGATCGTGCCAAATATCGGGGTCGATAAGCGTGAATCCTTAAGGGTCTTGCTCTTCAAAGCGATCCTTGAAACAACTCGGGATGACGCCTTTCCAGAGGCCCACGGATAGCTTCTGGAGCAATTGTAAACCCAGCGAAGGGAGTTGTATGGTGCCATGTTGGATGCAGCGCAGCGGTGGGTCCGCCTCCTCCAATTGTCGCAATTGTTTTCACACTGGACTAGGCGTTCGGGAACCCTTTTTTTGCTTAGAAGGAGGAAACGTTGTTTTGTCGGATAGGTCTATAATGCTTGAGGGGGCTAACATGGCTGTCGTGCAGTCTAGCGGAAAGGCTTCGTTATACTTGCGCTTACGAGGGGTCGTGTCAGAAAGCGGTGGCGAAGGCGGCGGAGCGAGAGGCAGCATCTGTTTAGATAGCCATGACTGGATATGTTGTGTGCAGTCGTGGTGGGGTGGGAGTGTTTGTTGTCGCTTTCCTTGGCAATTGAAGACGCGTATGGAAACTATATAGAGATCCGGTAAGGAATCCGATGGGAAATATATATAGCTTTAAGCAGCTTCTATAGTAATATGATCAAGTCTCTCATCCAAATCCTCGTTGGCACCAAGCAGTGATTACTTCTTCACAATTGCTACTCTGCTATTCGTGGAACGTCATACGTCTTTTGTGGGATGGCGAAAAGACGAAACGGTAAAAATGAAAATATTACAATACCGTAAAGGACACAGCGTGATATTGGGGCACACTTAGTAACTAGCTTGGGCCAAGCAAACCGATTCAAGCAGGAGAACAGGGAGGAAAAGGGGAAGAGGGACAACGAAGACAACGCTAGAATGCTAGGACGATCCTGCGATCCTGGTCCGTTTGTTCGGCCGATGATCGGGGGCTGCCACCTGGCCCCCACCAATTCCCCGCATGCTCGCTCCACGTCCCTCGCGCAAACGCCAACGCACCTCACGCCTCACGCCTCATGTCAACACGTGCCTAGGCTTCCGCTTGAGTGACTCGCCGTCGTCTGCATAAATACATCTGTCTGCACAGGCATGTATAAAGTGTCCCGGAACGCCAAGGTGCCCGAGGTGCAGAAGAGAGCCGAGCTGACTGACTCGCAATGGGATCGTTTCACGGTATGATGCACACCCCACCGCTCCGGATCATGTCTGGCTAATGCCGGACAATAGAAGATCGCGCGGGAAGAAGCTCTATTGCTCCGGAAAGAGAACCCTTACCCTGGCTGGGGCCCTGTCCCTTCACAGAAGCGCGAAGAAGTGGCAGAGAGACTCAACGAGCGAATGCAAAAGGAAGAAGGCATGGTGAAGAGACTAGAAATGGACATTGTTGCATGGCGCATGGACAGGACCCTGAGGAAGATAAGCCAGCCAAGCAAGCCTTCCGCTGCGCCTACACCCGAACCATCCCAATCAGCGCCTGAATCCGACATTCCAACCTCTCAGGCACCATCTGAGCCTACACCCCCTTTGAGGTTGCCATATGACCCCACTAGACCCGATTGACTTTCGTGCGACGGTATAACAGGATGGGACAAACGCGAATCCGTCTTATCATGCATGAGAACGCTTACAGATATTATTAATGGATACTTAGATGCTTTCCGCTATCCTACTTTGCTACATTTCCCTTGGAATAACACAATCTATTAGCATCCTTCTCGTGAGCTTCCCTTGCCAACCTTCGAATCGAGTGAAAGCTATGAGAAGAATGATTACTTGGAACTGCAATCCACTGACATCTCCATGTGCCCCGCCCATCCTATATCCTCTCATTCTCTAACCTAAATCCGTGTGAGCTCCGTAACACCCCTGACATCTACTAGCCCTCCCGCATATTGTGCCGCTAAAAAGCCGTCTTCCAGCTGCACTGTGATTATGGCCCAATCATTAAAAGACCCCATCCCACCGCTCCCGCATCTTCTACCTCAGTTCAAATGACAATCGACGATCGCCCGCCCATGATGGCTTCCACATGTAGGAGATATCATTTAGCGTAAGCTAAGAAAATCGAAGAGCATGGGGCAGACGAGGGGAGTCATGGTCCTGTATGTGAGCGACGAGACGGTGATGATCATGACCGGCTATTCTTTTTCCTAAGTCTGTGTTCCTTCTAAAGGTGCATTTACCCCTATAATAGAATGAAGAACGCTTGCAGATAGAATAGTGCGGCAATTATGCCTTTCCTTGCCATTTCCTACTGGGCGCTCCAAATAACCTTGTACCAATTATCCATCCTGGCCGGCCGTGAGAAACGCCTACAAAGGACTTAGTAAATAGATCGCTAAGCTTAGCTCGTTGAACTCGCGTTCGTGTTGAAAAGCTCTGCTTCAGACCCATTTCGCGAAGCATTATTTTCCATCTCGGCGATACTATCCGCTTTCTGATGTAAATGACCACCTCCACGTTTGCCTGACGTGACCGGACCCAGTTTGTAGCACTTTTGTCCCGAGGGAGCACCACCACTCCCAACTCCTGAGGTTCTAGCAAACTTCCACGAAAGCGCTTTAAGAGCAGGCAGGTTCAGCGAGATGACAGCAAGCTGAACTTCGAGTGTTGCGACAATAACCATCTTCCCTAGTATATAGGAAATATCTGCATCCGGCTCGCCCAATTCCAATAATGGTATGATGCGACAGACGGCAACAATGACAGAGCTTGCACCGGCACACATGACGGTCAGGACAGCGATTTTTCGTCTGACGGACATTTGGAGCGTCCATATAGTGGATATCGGAATGATAAGAATGACAACGTCCTCGATTATATTCTAGCAAGGTTAGATCATAGCTAGGTCTCGGTCGGGGGTTTTTATCGGCCTACAATGATAGATGGAAAGAGAAAGAGGACGATTTTCGGTACGCATTTTGCATCGGGATGAGTACCGGGATGGAGGATCTCGTCGAATGGAATGCATTGGAAGAAGGCGAGGAATCTTGATAATGTTGTTATTTCACTGCTTCTAGCTGGATGGACGAATCTTACAAATTGGCGATAAAAAAAATGGCATTAAGGCTCATTGCGCCATGTACCATGTAGCGGAAGAGCCTTTGACGTGACAGGCGCAGATAGAACAAGAGGAAAGCCATCTTAATCGCAAAATGAAGAATGTAATAATATATTTCTTCAACGAAAAGCCACTGAGTTGTGTTAGACTTGGTCATGTTTTGCTCTGAATCCTCACTTACTTTTAGAAGTTGGGGAACCTCTAGCGGGTCGAGTTTTGTAATTTGACTTCAGTGAAGGTTAGTCGTATTTGGTCTAAGGGTTAAAGTGAAACTTACATTCCGCAGCCGTGATGAAGAAACATATATAATATGCCTACTTGACCGACATTGATGAACTATAGGCACAATCAGCGAACGGTGTTTAAAAAGAAGATGAAAAGTTATACAAAAACTGCAACACCCATCCAATCATCTAAGCCGAACGTCTTTAGTATAACAGCTCTAGTATAGAACCGTAGAAGACATGACAATGTGCCAAACAAGAAGGTGACGGTTGTGATTGCATACGCCACAGGCTGTAAATTCTGTCTCATTGTAAAGGTAGGGCGCGGGAAAAGAGTGAGGAGCACTGGCAAACCTAGGGACGTTTTGGTTGATATTTAAGATGAAACCCCTTAAGTTTTTAAACTATCCAGGTGCCAAAGTCATCCTGAGTCCCTAAGCGTCAACACATAATATCCTTCATATATGTCACTCGGGTAGCCTGCGCAGTAGGGAACATTAATTTCAAGCCGACTTTAGAGGAATGCAAATACGTATTATTGAATTATTTAAAGTAGGGATAGGTAGAAGGTACGATTCGTAAAGTGGGGAGGCTGAAATATCCATAAGTTGGCCCGACACCGTTTTCCTACGCGTGTTGCTTGGCAATGTGTAGGTGTCTGACTCAGAGTATATTCCTCTTTCCTAAGACGGCTTATAAGTATCCTTGTCATATGAAGGGTTAAAGGATTTTCAATGAATACGTGTACAAGCGGTGAGTTGTGCTAATGCATCGCTACTGCAGCATTGGTCGAAAAGAAATAGGAGAATGGAATACGGAAGTCCTCTATTGGCTAGGAACCTTAGATGAATCCGATTTGATGTGATAGGGGGAAGCGAAAGTCTTACCGTTTCCTTGTCCAAGTTGTGCGCAAGCAACCTAGATTGTAAGGGGGTCAATCTAGGGGAGGCCTTGGTATAAGACACCACCTCTGTATATGTTGGCTTTTCATCAACTTTTTCCCCCGACCATTATCGACAACTTCATCCTAGCTGTCTCCTCGTAAAGATGGCAAACAGTTTCGCTGCTAAAGCTATGTCTACGATGGCTACTGCCGCCTTCTTCGGCGTTATCTTTCATTTATCCATCCACAACATCGAATTTGAAAAAGTCATGTTCCACTTCATGGCAGCTTTTGTCGTCGCATGGTTCGGATATGGTGTTCATAGTTCATTTGCGAAAGCTACTCTCTTTGCTATCACCTTTGGCGCCAGTCTCCTGACCAGTATCACTATCTATCGACTTTTTTTCCATCGTTGTCGAAGATTCCCGGGACCATTTTGGGCTAAGATTACTCGCTTTTATGCAACAATCCTGGCCAAAAAACACGTCCAATTCTTCAAAGAAACCGCCAAAATGCATGCACAGTATGGCGACTTTGTACGTACAGGTAAGGCTAACAAGCCGGTTCCAAGGAACCACTCTTCATTTCAGTCGAAATGTTTCTAACATCTAGTAGGGCCACGTGAACTTTCTATTCTGCGGAAATCAGCTATTGGGATCATTTACGGCCCACAATCCAAATGTTCTAAATCTAGCTGGTACGGTCAAACTGGAAACAATCCTAAGAAGTGCTCGATCCACATGACCAGAGACCACGACGACCATCAGACTCGACGTAAAGCCTGGGACATAGGTTTTTCCTACAAAGCTTTAAAAACCTATGAATCACGCGTTAAAAGAAGTGCAGACTTCCTAGTAAGCAGAATCAAAGAGTACCATGAACAACCGGTCGATGCAACTGCTTATTCAATGTTCTACTCCTTCGATATTATGGGTGATGTTGGTTTCAGCAAGCCCTTCGGAAACTTGACTCAGAACGCGGAGCATCCTGCCATTCAGGGTATACACTCACATATGAAGGCATTGGGCATACTTTCTACTGTACCCTGGCTTTTGAATATCTTGGGATCAATTCCCGGTGCTACTGCTGGATACTCAGAATTTTTTGCCTTTTGCAGATCTGAAATTAGAGAGAAACAGAAGGTAGAGTAGTCTTCGTCTTTTGAAGGTCAAATGTATTAATGCCTTTAGAATCGGAACGGAATAGAGGATCCTCAAGATATCGTCAGCTGGCTGTTAAAAGCAGTTGAAGAAAAAGATGTTTCAGCTTCTCCTACGCAAGCATCGCTAGATGACGATAGCCGTGTCATGATTATTGCTGGAAGGTGGGTATTTCTCATCTCTCCACTTCATCCGTTTCTAATACATTGATAGCGAAACTACCGCGACCACCTTTGCACATATAATCTATTACCTTGCCAAGTATCCTACAGAGCAGAAGAAGATCCAATCCCTTGTGGATCATGCATTTCCTAGTCGGAATGATTGGACATATGAACAGGTCAAATCTATTCGATATATTGATGATTTCATCAATGAGGTTCTTCGTCTGAAACCAGCCTTACTCCACACCGGTCCACGCGAGACACCTACAGAAGGCATTATAATTGATGGAGTGGTTATTCCCGGGAACACAAATGTCTCAATACCTACGCAACTTATCCAGAGGGATCCACGCTATGTTACAAATCCCAAAGAATTTATTCCGGAACGGTTTGGTTCAAGACGAGATGAGCTTGGCACAGATAATGCTCCTCACTTTCCTTTTTCTCTAGGTGAATACCGTTGTCCTGGTAAGAATTTAGCTTTTCTTATTTTACGAATCGGGTTGTCTAAGATTGCACTCAATTTTGACGTCTCATTCGCGCCAGGAGAAGATGGTGTGACATTCGATGAGCAACCCTTAGATACTTTCACTACTACCTTGGGGCCTCTTAGGATCGTATTCAAAACTCGATAAAAGTTTTAAGGTACCCAAATTCGTGTTATTAGCTCTTTCTAGTCTTTAACCAGAACAATTTGTTTCCAACTTCTATAGTCAAATGTTCAGCACTCGACTCGACAACTATACTACACACTACCGGAAAATAAACTTGTGAGAGAAGGAGATGCTTAGGGAATGCGCATGCGTTAGTCTACATATACTGTATCTATTTGCCTCTCAGATAATAGATAGTTAAACTGTGAGATTTTGTGAGGTCAAAACGAGAGTGTATATTTTTCCTGGTTTCTTAAGAAAGCTATCTACTGCTTGCTTAAATACATCGAATATGAATGCCGACCTTTATTGCCGAAAGACTATTCTAGCAATTGATTGCGTAAGTCATGGTGGCAGTGTTTGAGGAGGTGGTAAATCTCGTGTATGCTAGAAGGTTCTGGAATGTTGATGCCTAAGACATCAAGGCTATACAGTCTGACACTAATCATCCGCAAATGCACGGTTCCACGTCCCTCCATTGCATATACAGTCTGCCCAATCAATATTGATCCGTCGCATCTTCACTACTGGACGGTCGATATTTTATCAATAGCCTGAACAGCCCTTTGTACAAGAAATCCGGTGAACGAAAAATGAAATACACTGGCCAGATAGGGAATGTTCCAAGGCAGAATATGGCTCGGGGGTCTAGAAGCAATGGCGCATTTTCCAGGTACTTATAAAGCGCATCGGTCCAGCACAGGATGTTTCCCACTACCATACTAGCATAGGCAAGATTAAGTATCAAAAACACCCAGAAATTACTATCTCTTTTCAACGGCGTGTAATAGGACTCTTTTAAAAGGACATAGATAATTATGAGGGAAGCGTGAATGATCGTTATCGTTATAAAAGCAAGCAAATGGGCGGCATCTTCCTTCTGTTTAGGGGTTCGCTTGATTTGACGTGGTTGGAAGAGACGACGGATCAAGGTATAGTGGGCTTCATTGCTTTGAGACAGATGTGTTGTACTTTGTAGGTAACACATGATTAGGCATAGCAGAAGGGAAGCTTCCCAGCCTCAAAACTCTTATAGAGAGGATATACATATTGTCGGGGGTGCCCACATCGATGTAGTGACATATGTCTTGGTGAATCGAATACATGGTTGGAGAAGTAGCGGTAGGATAAGTGTAGGATCGGTGATAAAGTTTGAATATGGTTGGTATTGGTGATGAAGAGGCTTAATGTTGGATGAGTGGGCTCAAAGGTTCGATATATAGCAAATGGAAGGTAGGGTGAGCGGCGATAGTTGTTCCAAGTGTGTCAGGAATAGCTCGGCATGATACGTGGCAGGCGGCAAGCTGTAAAGCGCTTAGCATAATGACGAATGTGGTGCTCAGTGCCCTATGAGATAGAAATAGAACATGCTGGAGCCTACGGTAAGGCAGTGAGAACGTACGTGTAAAGAGATAGGGTGGTAGATCGGCGGGACGGACGTCATGGCAAGATTGGCAGGGCAAATGGAATGTGAGTTAGAAGTGCTTGCATTTACAGCCTTACGGCGTCAGTAGAGTAAGGAGAGAGGGGCATCTGAAATGGTAGGTCACAATTGCCTCCTTCATGGTACGGCGGGAGCGAGTAAGTTAAAGACGGCTTGGTCAGCATTCTTGCCGTTAGTTTTGAATACATTCATTACACTAGACGAACCTTAGAAGTTCGTTATGCAATATATATGTTTCAATGTAGGCTACTTCTCCTCTACAAAGCGTAGGCCCAGGCATCCATCGCCAGCCCCTAGCCCTTAGCTCTAGAACAAGGAAGCTAAATGTGGATCAGGATTGATTATCCGTCTGCGTGGTATCTGCACTCCTTGCGATCGTGCCACCTATGTAAGTCACAAATCACGAATAGGATCATACGGGCGCTTCGGGTTTTCGGTCGTCTCCGGCAGCGCTGAAGATTTTAGTAACAATTGTCGGGGCGGACGCTTAGAGTCCTGTGTAGCTTGCCGCACGGAGTCGTCCACTACAGCTACATAGTCGGTTGGAGTATTGGCACGCCCTGCCTTTCTCCTTTCATTCCACCACCGCTGCTTGCAGATTTGGTTGAACTGGGCCCTTGTCACGGCGGGGATTCTTTCGGCCGCGAGAGTCTTGTTGATCGCATCGAAAACAGAGTTGCGAGCTGGCAGAGAAATGTTATCCCAGCCTTTAGCCTTAGCCCATTCTTGTTCATCAAAGTGGCTCTTCGCAAGTGCCTGCGGAGATATCGTTAACCACCGCCGTGCTAGGCGGGTTGCAGCGTGGACTTACCACATATCGTCTGTACTGCTCGTCGTCAAACGCACTAAACTCCTGCGGACGAGACCTGCCCATGCTGGCGACAGGCCTTGCTACGATGGTGATAGGGATTGTGCTGCTGGTGATGGTGAGGCAAGCCAAGCTAAGCTAAGACAAGGCGAGGCCGAGAAGATTTCAGGGCGGGGTAAATAAACCCGATTGTTGACTTAACATTAACTCGCCAATCAGCTGCGCATGCCGCAGCCTTCGCCGATGTTGGGCCTGTTTTGGGTTTAACGTACATAGTCTCGCCCACTAATCGACTCTTACCTAGAGCATGCTTCACATCTACACCGCTCGTGGCCACAAGCAGCGCATGGCTCCCTGCGGACCATGCATGGTTTCCGCCTTACGTATCCCGGTTTCCACCCATGCCCATATGCTCCCAAACTTGGCCGTCTTTTGCCCTTTTCTGCTCCCTTTTGTTCGCTTTTAAATTATTATCTAAGTCCCGTTTATTCATATTAACTAATAAAGCCTTAGCACTTATTTACTTTATTAGCCATTCTTTTAAGTCACTCTATTCCCCCTTACTAAGTATACCTAATTTATTATTAAGCTAAATAATATGTATATACAAGGAGCTTCTATAAACTCCCTGTCTCGAATATTAGTGCAATCCTCTTCCCTTTATCTATACATATAGAGAGTAAACTTTTTATTTTAGAAAGATAGAGTAAAAGCTTTTAATGTGGGGAGGCCTAGGCCTAAGTACCGCGATTTTACCGCTAATAATTACTATTTATAGGTACTCTATATAATATATAACGCTCTTTTGCTATTACTTTATGCATATTATAATGGGTAGATCTCTATCTCCAGGGCTTCGGAGTCGCCAAGGGTGCAAA
>AJFL01001024.1:0-18158 GCA_000467735.1 Rhytidhysteron rufulum CBS 306.38
TTATAATCTCTGTTTAATATTCTAAAGAGAGCTTCGCCTCATTAAGACGAGCGGTATTAAGTTCTACTCTACACCCCGCAAGATGCGCCTAAGGCTGTTTACTTAGTGCACCTGATCCTCGTGACTGGGCGGTAATATGGAAGGGGTGTCCAGATACTTTGAAAGGCACCTCCGTATTGCGAGTGAATTCGAAAAGACCTACACTTGAGAGGGATGAAAAAGCATTCTTACAACCCAGCTATCCTATCTACCTCCGCAATCCAGTATTCCAGTTTACTCGGAGCTGGCTCCTCCTCCACCTCTTTCTCCGTACACGTTTCGGGGCCATACCAAACAACACCTATCTCCTCAGCTCTACGTCGATCCTCTTCACTAATCTTGTCACTATTAGGTTTCTCGATTTCCTCCTCCATTCGTTTAGCTCAATGGCCTACCCAGAAGTCCGAAATATCGATGAACCTATGATCAGACGGGCGAATCGATTCATCATCGAGTCGAGGAGATGATCTTTCATTCAATGATATGTCGTCGGATCGATTGAGCGATTCTCCCTCGAACTGGTCCGCCAGTTCATTATAGTTACTCCAATCAAATTGATCCAGGTACTCTTCAAACTCCACAACCAAATCTTCTAAAAGTGCTATCAGGGAGGCCTCCTCTTCCTGGATTTCTAAAATATCCTCGATGGATCCTTGATACTTCCAACACATAATTTTATCGCAGCATGTATGTGTGATATCTAAGGCATGAAAAGTAAGAAACCGTAGGGCTAAACTAAACTCGCGGCGCACGAGCCCCAACCCATAGATGGCGTGCAATTCGGTGAATTGTTTTGCTAGAACCATGACATTTTTGGTTATATGGAGGTGGACTGAAAATGCCTCCTTGAGCATCATAATGAATGGACTACAGCCTCTCTTGGTACATCTACAGACGCATTCATCAAACACCTCCAAAGGACAAATTAATGTGCAAAGCTGGCGAGATGCGTATGTATTCTGTTGATCTCTATGCCAATGCATATATCCAATCCTGGCGCCAACACGATATGCAGCAGTAGTAGCGTTATCCCAGAAAGTGTCGAATTTTGTGTTCCATGGTTTCTTTTGCAGATTCGCCCCATGCTGAATGAGCCAATAATGGTATGAAGGGGCTCCCCACCTCATTAATGGAGTGATGCTATTGAAATCAGGAGTATCAACGTCTAGGAATCCCGCTGAATAGAAGATTTCTGCAATCTCTGGGTTCCCTAAACGATGATATACCGATTGCGTTCTGACCTGTAGCCATGGACCCCATATTGCTCGTGGGATCTTGACTCCCATATTTTGGAGTAGTTGAATCACAGCGAGTGAATCGCCATCGAGCACTGCTGCATTGTTTAACCTGTATTTTTCCGCATCGATGTTTGAGAGATATTGCAATGCTAGTTGCTTTAGTTCTCCTCTTTGCTGCTTCAAGAGTGCGACATATAGGAGTCTGCAAGAGTGAGATGCTTGAGATAGTATGTCTTCAAGCCCTAAGATACCATGGAGGACCAATTAACAGGCAGCTTCACCCAGAATCAATGCACAACTAATGCATGGACAATTTTTGCAAGTGGTAAATCTAGTTTCTTCACAGATGACCGAGCTCAAGTAAATAGCGTAGGTCATTGGTGTATGTTGATGAATATCTCTCGCGTCGAGTAGGTGCAAGAGATTTAAGCGCTGAATTTTATCCACAAGCAACTGCATGCAGGACAGTTTATCCGTAGCGAAATGCAAAGGGGATTGTCGTAAGTTGTTTAATTCCTCAAGACTTGATGGTCGCTTTTCCAGTATCATTCTAATTGACCCAAGATCTTCCGCTAAAACGGCAAGAGTGAGAGGACCGCAATTGAGCACTAAGGAATTATGTTAGCACTATCTAATGTATGATAAGTCTACTACTCACTTTCAGCTATGGGATGGCACTTTCGAGCTATTCCAATGAACCCGTGCCCCTGACGAGTTGATGGGCTGCAAGGAGAGATGCATGGTGAATCGGATCCCAAAGGGTATAATAAAGTCACGATAGGAATGGTCCAGTCTCGAGTCAAAGTTGGAAGAGTATCCAGTGGGGTCCTATGTACCATTTAGTCAAAATCCTCTTGGTATTGCGTCGTAGAAACCTACAGTCCTGCCCCATCAGCAAGTGTGGTGGGTATATTGTAGTTAACTAGGGTCTTCAGGATCGTGATTAAAGGATAATGAAGAGCTTCCGATTGGTATATATACCAGAACTAAGATACATAAGATATAAATTCTCAGAACGGAAGTAGTACAATGACCGGTCATTAGTCTAGTCACGCTTTTTGAAAGCGAATTTTGAATGCATACCCGCCGTAGCATGAGAGGGGATGTTCCTTTCGAGCTCTTAGATAGATTCCGACGCTACTACTCATGAATAGGTGTATTCTCTTCAATAGGTAAAGCACTACACAATTATTCTAGACTCAAAAGGGTAAACTTACTGTAGAGTAGGGTTAAAAGTGTGACTAGACGGATGACCTAGTACTGTATATCGTTAGAAAAGTCAATGATACTTACTATGTCAAGTGCAACATGCATTGCAGAACGACCTCTAGTATCTACATCCATAGGCAGTGCCTTCCCTTCGAGATATAGCTTTGATATCTTTACGGCGCTATGTTGAGCTATATCGAGAAAGCCATTTTTCTTAATAATACTTGGAAGGCGAACCAAGAAAGTTCTCATCACTTCCAATACTCGGAAAACAGGGGCAGTTGATTCATCCACAGTCGTATAACACCTCAAATGAGGCCTTATGCTGAATCCGCCAGCACCCATCGTGATCGAGAAGGAAATTTCCACGGCCCTGCAAAATATATTTCTCAGTCCGGAATACGTCATCCCGAAAGTCTGTGCTTTCTCTGCTCTGCACGCTTTGATAAATTTGCAATCAGGTGAATGATGCTCATGGGTGACTTCATCATACACTTGAATAGAACCTAGTTGATATTGTCGACGCTGATTAGTGCGGCGGCGACGATACATGCATACAGAACATGATCGAGTAGGGTGTGCGGGACTCCTGTCTGGTGATGTGATGGTCACTTCGGCAATGTCTAGTACGGTCTTCAAAGCATCTGGTTTCGCGATCAATCGTCCTAAAAGCTCAGTGCTAGGCTGTCGGCGTTCCTACTACTCCAATATAGTCCTGTCCATGAGCATTAATTGGCTCATGGCATTTGAAAGATGTGCAAACTGGGCTTCCACAGCATTATGGTGCCTCTCGGTTGAGAGTTGTGCTCGCGCAATAGAGGTCTCTACTGCATTGATAATAGTTGGGAGAGCCTTCTGGATATCGTTCAATTGTGTAGCTTGAGTGCTACTATTAGAACTCAAGATAAGAAGTTCGGTAGACGTATTCTGTGTCGTGGTCTCGACCTTCGACATAGTCTCACTGAGCAAGGAAACCATGTCACTGGAATAAGTTTTAGCCACACTCCTTCAAGCACATTGAGGCAAGAAGATGCTTACAGTCCGAGCATTTGCAAAGCCGATTGGAGAACCTCATTCATTCGTCCTAGCCTTGCTTCCAATCTCTCAATATCAGGGCGATGGAAAGGGTACGCCAACTTCCTTTTCTGGTCTTTCAACCGTTCCTTCAGGTTTGTCGAGTTCTTCGGAGGGTTGGACAGGGTTGCGACAAGGCTTTGCAGGTCTTTGATAGCAGAGATACAATTATCCAAGGATGACTTGGCGATCATACCGGATGCCTGGTATTTCCGTTCAAACTCGGGGATCTTTCCGGATATTGTTTGCACTAAGTTTTCAAAGATATGAGCTTGTTGTATAGCAAAGTTGAGGTCTTCTTTTCGACATTTGATGGCACCAAGATACGTAGCTAGTCTGCTGCCCACTTCAAGCCCAAGCGAGACAAGGCCAGTGGCAAGGCCGGCGATGGAAAGTGGGTCTGCCGTTGAAATTGATGGAGTCCACCCTCCTTGAGATGAGTATTTCAATGAAGCGATGTTAAGATGGCCGAGTTGACGAATGTTGATGTTAAAATCTGGAAATCCTTGATCAGGTTGAGATAAAGTAAATATTGAGGCTTAGCACTTTATCGAATTAATCCTTGCACGTGATCTGTGATATGTTGATATAATATTCCCTCAAAGTCCAATCATGGGAGGTGGGTGGTCCCCATAGTTGGTGTTGAACTCATTCTTCTACCTCTGCTAGAATAGTGGATATGTTATTGTGGTCTGTGATGGGGGGTTAAAATATGGAAAAGTACTTTAAAGAAGAATACCACTAACTTAGTGTTGAATGATAGAGTATCATACCATATTCAATCACTTACTAAGTGCTAGATGATGGCCCATGAGACTTGCGTAGACACATACATCGTTTTATTCTGACATGATGCCGTAACCGACAAGGATGGTCATCGAAGAGAAATAAGTCAGTGATTGACCGGTCATTCATAGCAGCAATGCCACAGAAAAAAGCTACAACGCACAAATAAAAAGGGCGATGAAGCATTTACTTTCCCACGCCCCCATACATCAGACCACTTATGCCATATAGACCCCAGCAAGACCTATTCACGCCCAAACAACCCCAAGTGCCGGACCATGGCGGCCTCCAAAACCTCCGAGATTTAGACCCCTTTACCCCTAACCAAAGCGCTGGTGATTGAAAGAACATAGTATACGAACAACGTCACACAATGAACATATATATCGTGACCTTCCTTTAGAACCCCTTCACGAGACTCCGGTATACCTGGCTTCCAAGAAATACGCCAGTATAAATATCCCCTTGCTTATTCGAAATGTTTCTCTCCATCAGATCCAGAACGGAGAACAACCACAACACACAAGAAAAGCACAGCAGAAGCAAGACAACAAAGAAGAAGACAGCAAGAAAGACAACAAAAGAGAGACCCCAAGAGAAAGACTCTCTAAAGAAGAAGACAGCAAAAGCAAACGAAGAACACACAAGAAAGAAAGACCACAAAGACCACAAAACAAAATGGTTGCACCAACACTGATTCCTATCAACCCAACGGATCCGCGTGAAACATGTGTGATCTGTCTCCAAGGATATGGCCCAGACCATCCATCAGTACACGTGACAGGTGATCCAAACTGCAATCACATATTTGGTCGATTTTGCATTCTTAAATGGATTGCCAAGGAGGAGACATGTCCCAACTGCCGTCGCCGATTCTACGACCACGGAACTGAACAAGACTTCCCCCTACCACAAATAAATTTCGACGACGACGCTGGGAACACCATATCTTCAATCTATTCCGCTGTGACCCGAATGTATGTCGATGGAGAAGACTCAGATGGTAACCTGAAGGAGAGGACTGAGAACGTTTGGAAAAACTTCTGCCGGATCTTTCGCCCAGGAGGTCAAATAATTGGAGATGAGCCGAGGAATAAGTTAGCGCTCGCTACACGAATTATGGTAGAGTATATGAAGAAGGAAGATCCAGAGCGACAACAACCACCGAACTTTGACACTTTCTTTGAAACAAAGATGGGGAGGGGGGTGTGGTTTTGGCTGACGGGAAGGCGTAACGAAGAGGAAGATTCAGAGGAAGGCCCAGAGGAAGTCCCAGATGAAGACGAGGAAGAAGAAGAGGAACAAGAGGAAGAGGAGGAGGATGAAGAGGACGGACCCCAGAATGATTGGATGCTCCAAGTCGAGTAAGTCCTTTCGCTGAGAGGTTCCGAACCAAGCCCTTTGCAACGTTAATTTCCTTCGCAATTTGTTGTCCGAATATAGACCCTTCTTGAGTAGGCTAGCTATAACTAGCCTTGATGAAATATAGCAATACGAAGCATTTTTATACCAAAATCTTTGGAAAGTGAATATGAAGGTCGCCCTATCCTTCGAACACCATGGCTCAATGAGACTTAACCAAAGCGGAGAATATTTGACTTATCGCAGCATCCCAATCCATGGCCTTGAATATGTGAAATGCTTGTAACGATAAAGTGATCCAGATGGCTGTAGGTATATCGGAGTTGGTCGATTATGCTTGGAGACGCTAGGCCATTGGCTACGGTTTTTTCCGTATACGAATCTTATGAAGTTGTTATATAAAGTGAGATGGAAATGTATGATTGAATTTTGTTTTTGACATTTATATAGGATTTGTGGAGGCTTCCGGTTAGAATTCTCGTAACTAGTGTTTCTTGCTGGTCCATCAGATTCCCTCGGAATACTCTGGGTCAAATTATATCGGAGTCTAATTACGCAATGGCGTATTCTACGAGGAGTATGTGAGTATACGTAATCAAATGGAAAGAGTCGGCACAGATTGGAAGGGAAAAAATATTCAGAAGACAAAACATGAATTGGAAAGGAAATATGAGCGATATAATTGACTTAAATTAAAACCACTGAGAATTCCAAAGCTGTGAAAGCATCAAGGAAAGCTCGCTACTTACTAGAGTACTCAATTCGTCGGGAGGAGATAAGCGCGACAAATACCACACTTATGCCTGGCTAAATGTGGACCATGGACTTGAGTATGCAAGCAGCCTGCGCAGTAGTAGTGTCCGCAAGCCTTGAGTTTGCAGACCCTCTGGTACTCTTCAAGGCAGACGCAACAGGTTTCTTGAACATTGTCAACGGAGTCTGCAATTATTTCGAGGGAGATACTCACTTCGGGAGGGGGAACATCTTCAAGGTCCTGGACCTCCCAAACCTCGAATTCGGATTCGTCTTCACTCTCAATATCTGTTTCCCACTCTGAATCATCTTCGAAGTCGTCGAGAGATTCTGGATCTGGGATAACTGGTAGACCGTCGGTGATCTGGTTCAAGCGTTCTTCGAAATCTATAGCCATCTCGCCGAAACTTCGAATGAAGTTGACAAATGTCCAGAAGGCTTCGTCAATGATGACAGGCATACCACCGAAGAAGATCCCACCATGATCAGTCTCACGAATCAGCTTTGCGAGCGCCTCTATAGCGAGAACACATAGCCCCACGGAAGCGTCATCGTAATAGACGTTGTGGAAGAAGTCCATTGCAAGTTCGAGGCTCTCCTTAGCTCGCTTTTGGTCATGACGGTGCTCATGAGGGACCATTTCAGGCTCGTGCGTGAGTGTACCGTATAAAATGATCAGGTAGTTTGCCGTCATTCTACGCGCCCGGTTGAAATCAGCTGTCATAAGCACATAAGGGTGCATGGTATCCGAGTGCCCGGCAGATAAGCGGCGGAAGCAATACATTCGAATAGCGGAAAAGTGCTCAATGGTAATTGCTACCGCAGTCTCATCCCAGGCGCCAAGGCCTTCAATGTTTTCTTGAAGGTCTGCCAGCTGCTCAATTAAATGTTGTAATCGATGATGATCGAAATGTTGACGGATTTGTTCGATAATCTCGGCATTTTCATCTACCATTTCAGCAGTGGAATCTTCTCCAAATCTCATTAAGACTTGGTATACTGCTGCCTCATGGAGTTGTTCGATCACCCTCAAAGAGAGATGTGCATTTCGCCGGCTTACAGGTTCTGGCAATAGGTCAAGACCAAGGGATTGAGACATCTTGTTGGTGATCGTTTGATGTAGAGTTTTGCTAAAAGCTAGGAACTCCTTCATGAATTTCGGAGCAGAGGACAATTGCTTGGTTTTTACTCCGGAGAAGGTGAATTGGAATAGTGAAGAAGAGGAGGGACGGCACATTAGCGATATTATATGTCCTCTGGAACGGGTCTTCATTGTGTAAAATTATTTCCCTTCCTGGTTGAGACGAGCACAATGTGATATCGAACTGTTTGGGATCAAAGATAGTCTTTCGTACAATGTGTGGGAGAACATTATAATAGAAATGCATTGTAGAGGGTGACCTTTGATTGCCATGCATTCATTGTAAGAGGTTAGTTGGTGATGTTGGGAATGAAGGTTAATATATACAATGTTTTCAACCAGTTTGTTATACAAGGTGTTCGTGATTCACCATTTGTATGGGTAACTGCCATGTGATGGTGGTTTGGCTGGAGTACAATGTTTGACTCAAACAAAGCCCTTCAAAGTGTGATCTGGATAAACAACTATACTGTTCGTCAACTTCCACCTGACTTGTATTTGTGGGTATTAGTTGAGTAGGGCATGTGATTCCACATAGATTCGTAAATCGTATCGGAATCGTCTTGCTTGTGAGGTACCACTCTCGTATTTACGGACGCGGTTCGTGCTCGGACCACCGGGAGCATGTAGCCGCCCAAACACCGACGCATGTCGAAAGTTTGAAACCTAAGAAAACACAATGAGGCGGTCATATTGGCGGGGATTGGCAATTAATATGGAGGTATTTGTACATGTGCCTAAGGTCCGGATCAACGAAAGGCGATGTTAGCTGCAAACTAATGACCACATGTTGGGTAGGCGTTGCCAGTGTCGGTTATCCTTCGTTGGGTTGAGGTGTTGAGTCCGTAGAGATCAATAGGATGGTCTGGAGTCTGTCATCTAAATTCCATGAAATTGGGGAGGTTAGATTTTAAGATAGTCATATGAATATCGTGATGAAACTTGCAAGAATATGAGAGATCCGAGATGCTCACCATTACTCACCACGAGGCGTTTTGCTCTCATCATCCCGTCCCCAATGCCGTCGTTAGGGCAGAATCCAATAAGATGCACATACTGGGTCTCATAACATGTTGAGAGGGTATACCTCAGGAACCTGGTTCAGACGAGGCATTCAAGGCATTCATAAGCGGACCTGGAAAAAAAGAAATTAAGGTGGCGTTCCAATCTTTTGATCACACAACCAGGCTCCATGGCCATAGCATGCTGTCAGAGACAATCTAGGATGGAAGAGCAGGGCCAGCAGCCAGGTTTGAAGCCATGTTGGGTGAGATGCCTGGGGACATGGCTGTTACGATGCTTGCTCAGTCGCTGCATGTTGCTTTGCTGGAAGTACGGGGTAAAAAGATGATCGGGGCGACCGCGCTTTATCAACTGGCGGTGGATGAGTAGGTGAGAATGTACGGCGGAAATGGGATGTGATGTCGCTAAGGTTCATGGAGCGAGGTGCTTTGATGCAAAAATGATCCCAAACGCGAGAAGACGTCGGAGAACGCCCAGAAAAATAGATGGCCCTATCATATCATCTCTAGACACGCGCTTGTTGTGCAAAGGCAGCCATGGAGGTGAATGGGGCGCGAAAGCCAGTCGATGCGATCAACGGGAACGGTCTGGTGGGCGTACAACACACGAGGTGATAGCTCAGATGGAGGGCAGGAGCAGCCTGATGGAGGGTTCTGAAGCAGTGGCGACTTCGAGAGTGAGCGTCGCAACAACAAGGACAATACGGAGTAAAAGTGAGGCATAAATTGCGATGAATGTTATTATTGGGAATGGACCTTGCTGCGACGAAGGATGCGGGGAGCTTCCTTGGGGGAGAGGCCGTTGAAGAATAGCAAGGAGCGGACGCGATTGGCGGGCTTGTGCTCCGTTGGCAGCCCAATCCTGAGGGGCAGGCTGCGGGTCACAGGCCAGGAGGGAGTTGCCGGGTTTTTTGTGAGCTGCGTATGCGTCTATGCGTGTCCGTGTGTGATGGAATTGTTGGGCTGGAGAGAGGAGGTGATGTCGCTTCCATGGTAGGGGGTTTGGGGCTGCTTGGAAAATGGGTTTCGAATACACCAAAATGCCTACAGCTAACCGCTTCTCGGAGCGCAGTTTAGTTCTGGCGATTGAGGGCTGTCTTTCACCTTAGCATATCTTTTAAGCTCCCGGGCGATAAAGAGCTATCTTTAGCCATTGGAAATTTAGGTTGTGGTTCTCCTATCTATCCCCTTGAAAAAGGGCGACTTGATTTTGTACCACGAGGAGCTGACGACGCAGCGACAAGTCAGTCAGGGAGACAGTTGAAATGCCGCATGCTTTCTCATCACATTGAGAGTATTGCTTTGCACAGAGATCCTTCATGCAACCCCCCCAAAAGCGCCTTAGTTTTGCAGCGCAGAGAAACGACGAAAGCGAACCCGGTGGCTTTGGGGTTTGGCGTGTTTGGCGGTCGCTGATTGCAGGCTGCGTGGGCTGTCCCCCAACGGTAGGGACGGCGGGTCGTCTGTGCCCCCAAACGCCTCAAAGGCCCCCCAGCGGCCCCAATAGCGTCGTTCCGGCTTCTCCACCGCTAACCAAACCAGCCTGCCACTCCTGCATCCCAGGCCCCGTCGCTTTTCTCAAATCTCCAGCGTCCTTCCTTCACGCGTCATTCTCTCATCCCTCACTATCTTCGACTCCTCCTCCTCCCTTTTCACCTCCGAGCGGTTGCACGCCTCCTGTCCTGCTCAGCGCAAATGTAACCCCTCGAATATCGCTCCCAGCCCGTACCCGCACCCTCAGCCTCATCCTCATGTGGTCCTGGATCGTCGAGATTCGGTCCTATAGCTTGCAACATGATCGCTACAAATAGCAGGAGAGTCCCCTTCGACAAGCGGAAGCGCACCGAGACAAGCTGTGACAAGTGTAAATCGCGAAAGCAGAAATGCCGAAAGGAACCTGGTCAAGATGCATGCCGGTACTGCCTTGTCCATGGTATCGAATGCCAAACCACCCAGCCCCGGAAGAAGCGATTGTATGGCAGCGTTGAAGGTCTGGGGAATCGCCTTGCCTTGCTCGAGTCCTTGGTCAAGGGCCTTCTTCCAGATGCCGACCTTTCGAGCCTGGAGGAGATGAGGCAGCTTGGAAATTCATTGGGGATCCCATTGCCAGAACCGACAGAGGCAGAATCCAAAGCCGCCGCGGCTGAGAACGAGGAGGCATTGGCTTTGCTTCCAGACCAGCAAGGCCAGGTCCAGTACATTGGTCCCGCAAGTTCATTTTCCTTCCATCTTAAACTCCGGTCTTTGGTCGGCCAGGAACCATTTAGTGGCTTCGTATTGTTTGGTCGGAATGCTGCCGATCAAGAGCCCATCGACGGCTCTAGCACGGACGGAGGCGCCATCGACCAGCAGGCTCTCTCCACGCCCAGCAACACGTCCAACATGGAATACAATTCGCCGACAGACCAGAGATCGAATATAGATGGCCCCAGCCTCGACGCACTCATTTCGAACTATTTCGACCAGATCAATCCAGATTTCCCCGTGCTGCACGAAGCATCTTTCCGCGAAGCCTACGAAGCCTGGATCGTTTGCCCATCAAATGCAGACCCAGTGTGGTTGTGTACGTTACTCTGCCTTTTGATACTCGCCCGTCGTGTGGCACGAGTTACTTTTTCTCAAGATCAAGAACGACTCTGGTGGAGACGAGTGCAATCCCTCCTCCCAGTAGTGCTTTTCACATCAAGTGTGGTTGCAGTTCAAGCTTTGATGCTGGCAGCCTTGCACCTTCACAACACCAATCACCGGGATGCCTGCTGGAATCTAACTGGGACCGCTGTCCGGATTGCCTTTGCAATCGGTCTTCATCAAGACAAAGTCAATACAATGCAATCCCCACTTAACCGGGAGCTCCGGAAGCGACTGTGGTGGACATTGTACGCCTTTGAACAGATGCAGGTATCATCTTACGACCGGCCGAGTGCAATCGAGCAAAATGGGTTCAAGATCGGGTTTCCGAATGAACGCCTCATTGGAATGGCTGGACATAGTCCTCCTGATTACAGCAAGTGGTCGAATCGCCTGGTAGTCCACCTAGGTTCTGCTTGCCGGGCTCTCAAGACTGCACGAGCAGATGAAGAATCGTATATCGGACCTCTTTCTCCTGCAGCAGGCATTCTAAGGGATTTGGATCGTTGGAAAACCGGCCTACCTTCTCATCTCCGTGAGGATATTGTTGATTCGTCTCCCCCGCCCTTCCAGCGACCTCTACTTCTTCTTCACAGCATGTATCACTATACTATTATTGTTCTGTCGCGCACTGCGTTATTATATCGCGCTACGGCTCTATCAAAGGAAGGCAAGGATCCACAAAATAGCGCCCTCACAGCGATGTGCAATGCCAGTGTAGAATCCGGACGAGCCCTTGCTCAGATTCTACTGAAATTAGACGCCCTCAACAAATTTGACGTCCTAACATGGTGGGATATCTGGTACGCACTTTCTTCTGCCTCCAACTTGGTCCTCGACGTTGTTTGCTGCAGCAAAAGTGGAGTAATGAGCGAGCTGGAATCTCGTAACCTACTCCAACAACTCGCCGCAACCGTGGGAAAGCGTATGCGTCACCCCCAAATGCCCGGCACCATACACAAATGGGCATCTCTTGTCCCAGAACTCTATAGCATGGTGGAACCATCAGCCTCCATGGAAGAAAGAGAACCTACATCACCCGAAGACGTCAAGCCTGTTCTAACGCATCGTCAACACCCTCAACAACATCACCAACCCGTACAGGAAATAGTTCCTGGATCCGTCCCCGCTGCACCCACGCCACAGTTGTTGCAATCTTCAACGAACAGCGGTGCAATCCTTCTCCACGACGATATGATATCGCGCTACATGGCAGAACCTGATTACCCAGTACCCATGTGGAATGCAACCGTGGGGCAAAGACCACCCATCCCATTCGCGGATTACTCGGTTGATAACATTCACGATTGGAATTGGAATGATATCGGGGCGTTATTTGGGGAGAAGCATCATACTGGATAGATTGAATTTTTGATATAGTCTTTTTTTAAGCGTTGGCATATGGACATGGGGTTTTGGAGTCTACTTTAATGATGTTTACGAGTCTTTTTTGAATCATTCTGTTGAGATACCAACCAGAGTACATATATTGGGTCGTGGGCCAACTTTTGCTTCTTGGAGTTTTGAGGCTTGGGCTATCATTAGATTGGCGTCTGATTTGCTATTGAGGGGTATATACATCTGAAATCGTCATCTACGAATACGGTGGTACCTATTCAACATTGGTCTTGCCCAGTTTTCTTAACCTTCGCTCTACATAACGATCTGCACAACCATGTTTATAGATGGTGGTAACCTTTTCCTTATAGCACTCCGTGTTATCAGAGGAAGGATTCGAAGTTAAACCTCCGATCGCCCATATTCACTCATCACGTGCGATCTTCAAGATCCTTCTCCCGCTCGCTCACCTCAAACCTGAAACATAAACGGAATTCCTACTACAAACATACCTAGCCCATCACGCACAACCAATCACCAACCTCAGCCTAAAAACAAGCTACCTGTCCAACTCATCACGTGGAGATACCTAGGTACCTAAACACAAATCTCAAACCATGGTCGGGATTTTAGTGCAAAGCTTGCCCCTCCTTCCAACCCCTCATGCAAGTAAAACCGCTCAAACACCAAACAGACATGCGGGGTTTGATTTGAATTCTGGGCAGCGGGAACAAGTATCCGATGCTTGGACACGGCAGAATATGCAATTTTTTAAGTCGGGCTTCGCAAGCAAGTAAGCTGGCGTGGGAATTGCACAGGGCGTTGTTATCCTTGTGGGTATATTATAGAAGAGGTGTCTATACTTGCTTGATGGGTATTATCCCCGGACGAATGAGATGAATGGTAGTCAAGGTACTTTTCACAACATGGCTTACTATATCATCAGTTAAGCACCCGCTTACATCCTCCGTAGATATGATTGAGGAACAGTAGAACCTGCCATCGGTGGTGAGCTTGCAAGCGGGTCTATGGTCGCGATTCGGGGGACGGCGGCTTCGCGGGACGGAGATGCGATTGTCGAGGCTTAGTTTTCATACATACGCACTAGTACCAGAAGGAAAAGTACCGTGAGTACCTAATCAAAAGTGCCCAGCCCAACTCAACAACACCCAGCCATCGCTTGTTTGTAGCAGATTGTCGTGGCAGGCGGGAGGATGGTGTAACGGTACACGGACATACAGAACAGACACACAGATAGCCGAGTAAAACAGGCATCCAGGTTTAACTAAATCGGATGTCCACATGCCGTGGGAGGTAAGTGAGGCTAACGAACTTGACCATTTTCGTTCGTTGCTTGAGGGTTTGCGAGAGGTCGATTGTACGTATGTGTGATAGTAGGTCTCGCGTAAGATTTCAAAGTCGCCCGGATGCGGATGCGGATGCGGATGTTGGGCGATTGGTTCGGGGAGGGCTGGTTAGGTGCTAAGTAATAAACATTTTTGTGGTGGTGGTGGTGGTGGTGGTGGAGCGAGCGAGCGAACGAAAGAGCGCATGCTTGCTGGCTACATTGCCTTGTTGCGTCCTTGGTGTTAGGGTGCTAATTTTTCTCAAGGTATCCCTATTTCTACTCCATTGGTCTTTCTTTCCTTTGAGAATCTCCGAACGACATCATCATCTGTCTCTCCTTTTTACGTACCCCTTTTGCTTCACGTTTGGATACTCATCGTTGGTCGTGCAGATGAGCTCAATGCCTGAAGGCGATATGTCGTCCAAGCCGGCTGACTTCAACATCGCTATCATCGGTGCCGGTATAGGTGGCCTTGCCCTCGCGATCGGTCTCACTCATCTCAATGTCCCCTATACGCTGTACGAATCCGCCGCACAGTTCTCAGCCGTTGGCGCGGGGATTGGTTTAGGGCCGAATGCCCTGAAGGCGATGGATCTAATCGATAGCCGGTTCCGAGATAGATATATGAACATCGCTACCGGGAACCTCACACCGGAGAAGAAGCATCTGATGATGGAGGGATGGCTGATGGAAGAGGGGCTGGGAGAAGCAAAGTGGAAGGGATGGGGAAAACATGACCGTGGGTGGGGGGCGGAGACGTTCCAGAGGACGGGAGCACATCGAAAGGATCTTCTGGATATAATGACAAGTTTCATTCCGAAGGGCTCTGTACGGTTCTCGAAACGAGTGTCGAAGATTGAGCAGGACGTTGCTTCTGGCCGAGCATACCTAACCTTTGATGATGGAGGGGTTGCTGAACATTCTGCTGTAATTGGTGCGGATGGTGTGAAGGGAATGACGAGAAGAGCGGCGTTGGGTCAAAGGTTCCCGGAAGAAGTGAACCCCAAGTACACAGGAAAGTACCTCTACCGAACGATTTTACCGATGCAGGTTGCGAAGGACATCATGGGGGAAGAGAGGGCGGTAGATGCGAAGATGTTTTTCGGTCACGGCGGTAACATGTCGACATATCCCATATCGGAAGGACGAGAAATGAACTTCGTGGCATTCAAACGCGACTATAAACCGTGGACGCAGCCGGAATTCAATTACACGGTATCGAAAGAAGAAATGATTAACGACTTCGCTGGCTTCAACCTGGACCAACGGCTTTTCAAGCTTCTCAACGTGAGTTTGCCCGTCCTGGCGTAGATTTGAGTAGCGCTGACATGAGTTAGCTAGCACCTCCTCTTCGATGGGGTATCTTCCATCATCCTTCCACTCCTACCTATTTCGATGGCCTGATATGTCTCATCGGGGATGTCGCACATGCAGGAGGACCGCATCAAGCCGCTGGTGCTGGACAGTGCCTTGAAGATGCACTTGTCTTATCGAAAGTCCTCGGTGTCCTTTATTCGACTACCCCGAAATCGATCCTATCCAACCCCAAAGAGGTCTCTATTAGGTTGCAGGCAGCATTCTCCGCCTATGATAGTATCCGGAGGCCGAGAGCCCAGGCACAAGTGAAGACATCGCTCGAATGCGGCGAGTTATACACTTTCTTGGATCCAGAGGTTGGGGATGATATGGTGAAGGTGATGCAAAATCTTAATGGTCGATTTTCTTGGTTATGGGACCATGATCTTGGAGCAGATGTGCAGAAGGCGAAAGAAAGATATTTGGAATTGACAAGAGCGAAGAATGCCGTTGACGATAGCGAGGAGGGTGGTGTTCCATCGTGAGAGAGGGGCCGAATCGGAATGCATTGGAGGGTTGGGGTTATTTCACACCAAACTTCGGAGAAGACTGTTTGACGATCTTCTTCTGCGGTAATTGAAACGTGCATAAAGAGGTGGATTTGTAAGGTGTATATTAAAATAGATTTTCTCCGCCGTTACAACGTCGAAGAAGCTAGACTTGAAACTAGATCTGATGGAGAGCTGAAACCGAGAAATCCCTGAAACTTTGGTTAGAGAGGCAGTGGGGATGGCTCGGAATGAACCTGTGGAGTGTAAGCTAGACGGTTGAAAGGGCGGTCTTGTGCTATAGTAAGGCGAAGATAGGTGTTTTGGAGATGGAGTGGAAGCTGAAGCTGAATGACGAGAGGCGTTGCTGCTGCCTCTGGCTTCCCTGATTGGTTGGGTCGTGCTTACCTCATCCATGCGCATCAACGTTTGGCCGCCATCTCTGCCTCAATCGTCCAACGCCCTTATCTTGCCATCTCCACTCCCACCAACAGTTGTTTTTCATCCTCCTCCATCAAGACTCCTCTTCCAGCCATCTAAGCCTCCTGTCAGAAGCCGAAAGATAGCTAACCTTCGAGCAGCTTTCAGCTACTATCAGCTCCAGACCTCTCCCACGGTCAACATGCGCCCGACGGCGTTCCGATCAACCACGCGGAGACGCCTCCGGCCAACATCCTTAGGTTTCATGCTAACAAACGCCGGTTGACGAAGCAAAGCTTACGCAGACGACATCTATTCGAGACTTTTTGAAAATGCACTTAGGCACACGTTCTCAGCCCTGCGTGCGGGGTGACCAACGGATACTTGCGAAGCTACCCCATATCCAGGTTACCAGATGTCTCTGGGCAGTCATCATTACGACTGAATCAACATTCAATGGAAAAAGCTAATACTACAGGATTGGGTACTCATATCTCATATGTCTACTAACCTGCGATCCATGGTATATTTTCGAGCTGGCGTCCAATCTGAGGATAGTCCCGCAGATGTACACGGCGAACCCGCTTCTGTTTGTTCATGTCTCATCTCATTTCAGCTCGTTGTGGAGTCGGAAATAGGAGCCTGAACTACAACTGCGCATCCGGAGCTTGCGGTATCTAAGAAGATAGCTTTACTCAGCTCAAATACTGCGGTCTGAAACTAGTTCGAAATCCTAATTTGAATACCAATTGAGCTTGCAGAGGTAAGCCACAGCTGAAGCGGGCTCACTACGGTGGCTTCGAAGCGGTAAACCATTGTTGGGTGTCATGTGCTTCTTTGTCCGATATGTATGCTTTCGTTGACCCCCCTTCATCTTATTGGCTATCACGACAACACCCACGAGCTCAACTACGGTCTAGCCATTGCCCCTCCATCTACCCCTCTAATATATGGCATTTGTTGTCCCTCATGTTTTCATGTGCTACTCGTGGTAGCCCGCTATCGACAATCTGGTACTTCGAAGCCACAGTATCAACATGAAATTCTTCTTCTACCTCTTTATTTTCCGTGCGGCGCAAGTACTGAGCCTTCGATATGATAAGGAGTTTGTCGGATACAACCTTAACGAGAACGAAACAGCCCAGAACCCTCTGGATTACTGGGGTGAGTGGAATGGACACACATTCTACCCTTCACCATCGAACTGGAGATTTCCATTCTATACATTATTTCTCGATAGATATGTAAATGGGGATCCAACAAATGATGATATCAACAAAACTGTCCACGAATATGATGCTCTCAGCAATCAGCTTCGACATGGCGGCGATTTGGCAGGGTTGATCGATAGCTTGGATTACATCCAAGGACTTGGTATCAAGGTATGGAGCAACATGCACTCAAAGTTTAAGCTAATCGTTACTTTCAGGGCATCTACATTGCTGGATCACCATTCATCAATGTCCCGTGGAAAGCGGATAGCTATTCGGTAATCCCCGGATGCATCTCCCCTTCTCCTACTGATCATATCACTTACTTCTACTCAGCCTCTTGATTTGAGTCTTTTGGATAAACATTTCGGGGACATTGCGCAATGGCGAAAGACCGTGGACGAGATACACAAACGGGACATGTATGTGATATTGGACAATACCATGGCAACGTATGTAAGCAGCTCACCATTCCAATGCTCATAGCTGACCGATAATAGAATGGGTGACCTTATTGGGTTCAATGGATTTTTTAATTCAAGCGCACCTTTCCGCCCTCAAGAGCATAAAGTGTCTTGGAAGAGCAGCCGTCAATATCTTGACTTCTCCTTTGGAAACAACTACAAGGACACTTGCCAATATCCAAATTTCTGGAATCAATCTGGCTACAGAGTTTTGCCGGAGTCTAACAAGAATTTCTCCCAGCTGAAAGGTTGCTATGATAGTGAATTTGATCAGGTATCCC
>AJFL01001028.1:0-31239 GCA_000467735.1 Rhytidhysteron rufulum CBS 306.38
CCCAGTGTGTTCCCGAGTAACCAACCCCCCACCTAAAACCATCGGCGATCCTTCAACCCCAAGTCAAGTCCCAAACCAACATCACCCACCACCCAACACACGCACAAAAACACCCAGGACACTTCCCAAACCCAAACCCAAAACAACTAATTCCCAAGTAAATCAATCCATGCAACATACAATCAAACCAAGTAACTCCCGAAAACGACTCCAGTATGTACAATCCCGTAACGGAAATTTCCCAAAACCCGCCAACCCCCAAACCAGCTATCCAACCATGAAAATTTAATCACATGCATGTAATCATCAATCATCAACGGAAGCTTCTTATCAGAAACCCCGGACTATGAATCGCTCAACAATCATTTCAAGAACCGTGAATGCAAGGCACGGGCAATTAGGAAGTTCTTTACTAGAAAGGTAATAGCTGTTGCTACTGCTATTCCATCTACTTTTTGTAGCAACCATCTTTCATGCCTGATGTCACAAAACGCGTAGGATCAAACGAAGTTCGTTAAACTTTGACTTAAAAATAAATTTCTGAATTATGAGCCCTTGTGAATCCAACTGAAACACACGTGACTGGTATTGCTACATTGTAAATGTTCTCTCTCTAAGACACCAAATGCATAATGTAAAAAAAAAGCCATAGCAGCGTCAAAAACTCCCCATCCCGGACCTCAATGTAGAAATAACACAAAGTATCCTCATGACGATGATAATTCTTGATAAAATGTAACCCTCCTTTTTTGATTTTCGTTTCGTACATCACCTTAAACCTTGACCTCAACACGGCCCTCGGTTCCAGGAACTCTACCCTCGAACTTGGGGAGGAGGTAGGAGATATCCTCCCATGGGTGACGGTAGAGACCTGTCCTCAATCTCTTCTGGTCGAGGAAGTGAGCAATCAGACCGATGGAACGACCGAGAACGAAGAGACCGTTGAGGACACCCATCTTCAGGTAGTCTTCAGCCTCCTCAGCGCTGAAAGCACCGCAGTTACGGAGCAGGTCAACGAAGCAGACGGCGATACATCCGTCAACGTTGAGGATAAGGTTGTCCTTCTTGGAGGTGGTGACGGTCTCGACAGCGAGAGCGTAGTCAAGCATCTTGAAGCTAGGGAAGTTCTTCTTGACGTATTCCTTGACAAGCTCAACACGGAGATCGGGGTTGTTTCGGGACTTGATCCTGTGACCAATACCAGGGACTGATGATTTGTTAGTTTGATTCTGAAGTCATATATGCCAAGATGCGGAGATAACTTACTAAGCTTGTTCTCTTTCCTCATCGTGTCGACGAAATCACGAGGGCTGAGGCCCTTGTCATACGCCTTGGTGAACTCCTCAGCAGCACCGTCCAAGGCACCACCGAATCGCGAACCAATGGTCAAAAGACCAGAGACCAAAGCACTGATGAGATCCTTGCCTGCTCGAGTGGTGATGATGGTGTTCATAGCACCAGACACAGCTGGACCGTGGTCGGCAGTCAACATGAGAACCATCTCCAGGAAGCGGCTGGCATAGTCAGGAAGACGGCGACGGAACCAAAGCAGCGACATGACACCACCAATACCAATGTTCTCCTTGAATACGTCGGAAATGGGCATACCGGCGTACAGAAGTTCCTGACCTCGGTCATCTGAGATAGTGGAGATGAAAGCGGCGGGCTTTCGGATGAGACCGAGCTCTTGCGCCCAGGAGTAGTCCATGGGAATCTTGGGGACAAGTGGCTCAGCCTTGGGAACGATGGTCTTGTCCGAAACCAATTTCTGATATACCTGGGCAAGCGTAGCGGGCATGTCCTCGAAAGTGTCTGGTACGTAGATACCAGCTTCCTTCATCGACTTGTTCTTTGTCGCCGCGGTCTCCAGTTGAGAGTTGGCGAAGGAACCGGCGTGACCGAATTGAACCTCGGTCTTGAGCATGCCAGCAACGGTACCAATAGCCCAAGCAACAATTGGCTTGGTAACTTGACCAGACTTGACAGCTTCAATCACACGGTATTCCTCAACACCACCGACCTCACCGAGCAGGACGATGATCTTGCAGTCAGGGTCTGCTTGGTAACGAAGGACGTGATCAATGAAGGTGGTACCAGGGTACCTGTCACCACCAATGGCAACACCCTCCAAAACACCATCGGTGGTGTTTGCGATGATGTTGTTCAGCTCGTTGGACATACCACCAGACTTGGAGACGTAAGAAACGGAACCAGGGCGGTAGAGTTTAGACGCGACAATGTTGTCCATCATACCACCAGTGTTACCGATCTTGAATGCACCAGGCTTGATACCACCGACGGTAGCGGGGCCGATGATGGTGACACCCTTTTGCTTGGCGACATGGAGGATCTCACGAGCACGCTATGTGGCTTGTTAGCATGCGCGTTTAAAATTAACATCTGCGAAGTTGAAACTTACTCGTTCAGGTACACCCTCAGCAATGATGGCAATTGAGCGGACCTGAGGGTACTCCATGAGCTCCATGGTGGACTGGTAGACACTTCGCGAGGAAGCGAAGTTGACGACGGTGTCGACATCGCTGTGCTTGGCCATGGCCTTCTCTACGGATTGGTAGACGGGCAACAAAGTCTCCTTGGTTCCCCAGTACCTAAAGGAGGCATTAGAATATGGTTTGCAATTGCTGGTCGTGTCGTGTGCACATACATTTTGCTAACGAATTGACCACCGAATGTGTAGATAATACCGGCGACCGAAGGGTTCTTGCGCTTGCAGATGAAGTCGAAATCGAGCATTCCCTGCACAGCACGAGGCTGGAGACCACTGTACGCACAAGTCCGTTAGCCTCAAAATTCCGCATTACCCCTCCAAACGCCAATTTCGAGTGGTGGGCCTTACTATACGAAGCATCGTGTCTTCGGGTGGAAGAGAGTGTGTTCAGCGGGAGGGCTCAGAGGTCGGCTGGGCGCAGCGAAACGGCGGATGTTGTCGTTGGCAGAGAGACTGACGGACTCTCCATTGGGAGTTTGGGTACCGCTGAGGGGCACGGCAGCAGGCATTGTGAAGGGTGGAGGAGGAAATTGACACAAAAGGAACGTAGAATGTTATCTGTTTATGGCGGAGGTGTCAGTCGATCAGTCGACGAAGAAGTCGGAGTTGTATACAGCTGGTCGGGTTTTTCCCAATCGAGCTGACGTGAGGCAGTGGGGACAACGAGGGGGAAAAATTGATGGTGCAGAAGCTGAAGCGACCACACGAGCGAGGAGGGGCGGAGGGCAGTGAAGAAGAGGTCGACGGGAGGGGGAGGGGAGCAGACTGACCTTTTGGATTTTGGAGGATGAGGAGAGCGGCGGTAGCGGTGTGATGAGGATAGAAACGGAGGGAGAAAAGTGCAGCGTGGACAGTTAGTCCTGACGCTTCCCGAACAGCGATGGTCCCCTTTGATTTTCGGTGGTTGAAGAGCTTGCCCGCTTTAGACTATTTGTTGGGGTAAAGCCGAGCGAGGCGACTAGGCCTGGTCGTTGGTCGGGGCGGTGAACGGGGAGCCGTGGAGGGCGTACCTGGAGCGGGAGCCGGTCGACAGAATGCAGGCTGCAGAGAGAGAGCCACAACGGGGCAGCGCAGAGCCGGAGTGGTCGCGGGGGAATGCGTTGCAGTGAGGAGATGCAGGCGTTGTTGGAGGTTGATATCGCAGCAGCAGCAGCGTGTTGTTGAGCTGGACGGGCAGTGTGATGATTATTTTTGATGCTTCCAGCTTCTGCCAGACCAGAATTCCTCCCGGGGCGCTGTCGCCGCTCGTCGGACCCCGTTAGTTTTGGGGGCTTGGCCGCATTCCTCTAGCGCGGCCAGGGACCAGCTCAACCCACTAAGTCTCGCAACCCTCTCCCACCAGAGTAGAGCGTGCAGAAAA
Source organism: Rhytidhysteron rufulum CBS 306.38 (assembly GCA_000467735.1). NCBI lineage: Eukaryota > Fungi > Ascomycota > Dothideomycetes > Hysteriales > Hysteriaceae > Rhytidhysteron > Rhytidhysteron rufulum. The sequence continues at coordinate 3,870 of AJFL01001028.1, forward strand.
ACATTTGGAGCCCTGATCCCCAGCCCAAGCTGACTGTCTTGCTCCCCCTCCCAAGCCTCAATTCTCAAAAGCCCACCTCTTTCTTTCAACCCGAGACCACCTCTTCAAACGCCGATTCTTTGCCCTCCAACCGCATACTAGGTACGTTCAATCCTTCCATCGGGTTCTGCCTCTGCTGTCGCCTGCCCGTGTTGGGTGGTGCTGGGTGGTGCTGGGTGCATTCCCGACCCCTCATACACCTCCGGCCTCGTAGTCGGACTCGTTTTTTTTCAACACGCCTCCCTCCCCACACCAGCCATTCTCGACTCGGCTCTTGTCGGGCTTTCTCGTCGTTGTATTGTAGCGTCCTCTCAATCCTTCCCAACGATCCCTCTCCTGTCGATAGATTCCCTTCTGCTCATCCCTCTTTTCATCAGTCGTGCGGCCACTCCGTCTGCCCAATTCAAAACTCACCATCCTTCAGTTCCACCACCACACCCCATAGTCGCTCCCTCTCAAAATGTCCGCCAAATCCATCTTCGAAGCCGACGGCAAGGCCATCCTCAACTACCACCTCACTCGCGCCCCCGTCATCAAGCCTACTCCTCTCCCTCCCTCCGCAACGCACAACCCCGCACCCAGGCTTGCTTCCCTGTACTTCCCAGCTGATTTGGCTGTCAAGGACGTCTTGGACCAGGCCGAGGTGACCTATCCGTGGTTGAACGCCAAAGATGCGAAGTTTGTTGCAAAGCCCGATCAATTGATCAAGAGGCGAGGAAAGAGCGGTCTTTTGGCCTTGAACAAGACTTGGGCGGAGGCTCGTGAGTGGGTTGAGGCCAGGGCTGGAAAGCCCCAGCAGGTTGAGACCGTCGAGGGTGTCCTAAGGCATTTCCTGGTCGAGCCTTTCGTGCCCCATCCCCAGGACACGGAATACTACATCAACATCAACTCGGTTCGAGAGGTACGTTGGATTTGTGTTCGTTGTGTTGTCGTTTCGGTTGTTCGTTGCGTTGGCACATTGCTTCTGTGTTTCGGGACGATTGTCCAGTATTTCTTTCCAGTTGCTCGTCGAGAAGAAGGGGAGAAAAAATTCCTGCGGAGAAAGGCGGTCGCGCATGTGAATGCAGGGCAATGGGAGCGCCTGGGTTTTTGTCCTGGCGCATCGGCCGGGCGAAGGGAGATCCTTATCCAGACCCACTGCAAAGCACGCGCCTCAGGCCCAGTTAAGCAGGAGCTTTTCACATGTTAGATTTGTCATTCATTGCTTTCATCGCTAGTCATTTGTTCTGCAGCTGTCGGAGATTTATCCCACTTCCTTTTTTCCTGTCGGATGTGTTCGAGCGTTGCGGGTCGCCTCTCGCGCGGCTCGTCTCGTCGTTGCATATTCCTCCGTCTCCGTCCCCATGCGTTCCGTTGTCCCTTGCATCCACGTGCTAACGATCCCCGTTTAGGGTGACTGGATCCTCTTCACCCACGAGGGTGGTGTCGATGTCGGTGATGTCGATGCAAAGGCTGAGAAGCTCCTCATCCCCGTCGACCTCAAGCAATACCCTTCCAACGAGGAGATTGCTTCCACTCTCTTGAAGAAGGTCCCCAAGGGCGTCCACAATGTCCTCGTCGACTTCATCTCCAGATTATACGCCGTCTACGTTGACTGCCAATTCACGTATGTTCGAATGCAAAATTCTTACAAGTGCCATTGCTGACTGTGTGGCATAGCTACCTCGAGATCAACCCTCTTGTCGTCATCCCCAACGCAGACGCCACCTCTGCTGAGGTCCACTTCTTGGATCTTGCTGCTAAGCTTGACCAGACTGCTGAGTTCGAGTGTGGTGTGAAGTGGGCTATTGCCCGAAGCCCGGCTGCTCTCGGCATTCCTACCGCCCCTAGCAAGGACGGCAAGGTCAACATCGACGCTGGCCCACCAATGGAGTTCCCAGCTCCATTCGGTCGTGAGATGAGCAAGGAGGAAGCATACATCGCCGAGATGGACGCTAAGACCGGTGCCTCTCTCAAGCTTACCATTCTGAATGCCTCTGGTCGTGTCTGGACTCTCGTTGCCGGTGGTGGTGCTTCCGTCGTCTATGCTGATGCCATCGCCTCTGCCGGTTTCGCCAGTGAACTCGCCAACTACGGTGAATACTCTGGTGCCCCAACTGAGACCCAGACCTTCCACTACGCCCGAACCGTCCTTGACCTCATGCTCCGTGCTCCTCTTCACCCTGACGGCAAGGTCCTCTTCATTGGTGGTGGTATTGCCAACTTCACCAACGTAAGTTCTCACACTTGATCATCATTGCAACTTCATACTAACTCGCTCCAGGTTGCATCAACTTTCAAGGGTGTCATCCGTGCTCTTCGCGAGGTTGCACCTCTTCTCACCGAGCATAAAGTCCAGATCTGGATCCGTCGTGCTGGTCCTAACTACCAGGAGGGTCTCAAGAACATCAAGAATGTCGGCCAAGAGCTCGGACTCGACATGCACGTATATGGTCCAGATATGCACGTATCCGGTATTGTACCGCTTGCCCTTGTTCCGGGCAAGACGACCGATATTGCCGAGTTCTCAGGTTAGAGTAATGTGATTGTATCATAGTTTGCGGATATTCTCATTATGTTTACGCCATGCAAGGTTTCTCTAGGTGGTTTTCATACTCATGGAAATGGAAAATGTTTCATGCTATGGCTGGATGCTGGAGTTCGATCAATGATTTTAGACTACCTGCATTTGGGCGTGGATGGGGATGCTTTATGATGGCCCTAGAGTAGAATTCAAAATAATAAGTTAGACTTCAATTTTTTTCATATGGGATGTATTAATGTGCTAAATTTTGAATTGTACGGATTGTAGTAGTTTTAGTAAGACTAAACGACATAATTAAACCTTCTAACTGTACAGCACTCATCAACTCATCACCACAACATGTATCATGGCATAACCCAAGACAGCCAAGAATCACCATGACTTCTACGTTAGAAGCATCATCGCTTACACCCACACCTAGTACCGATCCAATAAATTAACCCACCAAAGGATAAATTAAGTATGATTCGTATTTTTCCGTCTTAGAGTGTGAGGGGGAGGGTCCCCATCAGGATCAACATCTCCGCATTCCAAGACAATAATGAAAGCCCAGGTAAGCAACCTCCTCATCGCGATATGTTTACTCCGAGGTCCAATTCAAAAGATAGAGTGATAGAAATTCCGGGCGATCGTATCGTTCCCCTCACATGGAATATCTGATCATCGTGCATTTAAGTTGTACATACATAAGTATAATATTCATCTCTTCTACCTTTTTTTGCTCTTTTCCTTCTTGTATTCTCTAAATTCCGGTTTGATTTTCTTTCTCTATTTCATGGGCAAGTATTTTGAACACATCTATCAATCATCCACAATGAAACCCACCCTCCCTCTCCCCCTCCTCTTCCTAACAACTGCCACTACTGCCTCTGCCGCGGCAATAGCATCAACACCCTACTCGGCCTGGATGTCCACCTCCTTCATAACCCGCGGCATCCCCCTAGACAAATCCTACGGCACAGCCGTCCTCTACGAAGCCATCCAAAAAGCCTCCATAAACAGCACAAACAACACCCTCTCCACCTTCGCCCAAAACCAAATATCCTCCCTCGTTTCCTCAAACGGAGAGTTACGTGATTGGAACAGTACATATTACTCCCTCGACGACATCCGCATCGGGAACAACCTATTACATTACTACAACTCATCCGATGGGAAAGAGGAAAAATACAAGATCGCAGCAACAGGTCTAAGGAAACAGCTGGACAGGTTTCCAAGGAATAAAGAAGGCGGTTTCTGGCACCGCGATCCCAAATACCCAAACCAAATGTGGTTAGATGGTATCTACATGGCCTCAACCTTCTACGCCACATACACCTCCTACTTCACCCCCTCAAACACCACCGCCTGGACCGACATCCTGCTCCAATTCTCGCTAATCGAGAAACATTGCCGTGTTGCAAGCGGCCTACTAGTCCACGGCTACGATAGCAGCGGCAAAGCTGTTTGGGCTGATCCAGTCACGGGAGCTAGTCCGCATGCTTGGGATCGTGCTGTGGGTTGGTACTTCATGGCCCTCATCGACGTCTTGGAAATATACCCGAAATCTCTACCAGGGTATAAGCAGCTTCTTGGTTATTTCACTACGCTTGCTGCTGCGTTGAAGAAATCTCAAGATGAGAGTGGGGGCTGGTGGTTGGTTATGGATGAGCCGTATCCGGGGATGGAAGGGAATTATATCGAGAGTAGTGGGACTGCAATGTTTACGACTGGATTTTTGAAGGGGGTGAGGTTGGGGTTGTTGGATGGGGGGATGTATTTGGAAACGGCGGAGAGGGCGTATCAGCTTATGACGGAGAAGTTTGTTACGAGGAATGGGGATGGGACTTTGAGTTGGGAGGGGACTGTGAGGGTGGGGAGTTTGGATCAGGATGGGAGTTATGAGGTATGTTATCCCCTCTTTTTGCTTTTTTGGATGGTTGCTAATGTTGGAGTTAGTATTATATCGGTGTTCCGGTTGTTGAGAATGATGTCAAAGGTGCTGGTCCTTTTATCTTTGCCAGTGTTGAGATGGAACGGTTGGGCTTATCGAGTCGTTAGAGTTGTATTTCCCCAGTCAGGAGAAAGTAACAATCATATCTTCAATGTCTTCCTCAACTTCGTCACCAGGTCCAAACGTAATGCTTCAGTGACGACTTGAGCTAGCATAACATCGTATATTCCCTTTGATTTACAGAATAACTAATGAACTCTATCCACATTAAGATACACTATAAAACTCGATACACAACATCTTTATGTTTTCCTTCCCGTCATTCTGCCTCTAATAATAGGGGTTCAAACGAAGCGAGCGTGGCCCGGACAGGATGATGGCAAATAACCGTGTGACTGAATTGCCGGCGAACAACGATGTTGAGTTAAGATATGTTTGATGGAGTGGTTGATATGTTGATATAATTGTATGTATGTTCGACTGGGAGATATCTCTAGTGGTTGGTGTTAGATTTGGTGGTTTTGGCTCGTTTGATTGTTCGTTTGCTTTTCTTCTGTGTATCTAAGTAAGAGGATTCGTCGGGATCACTGCTCCTGAGGACTTGATACGTGGCGTCTGGGCATGTTGATAATGCGCTTGGATAGGGATGGATGTTTGTAATGTTATATTGATCAAGAGGCGCTAAAGTTGTGATGAAATGGTGATGAAGAAGTGATGAAAAGTTGATGAAATGAATGTTTGTGATGTTTTGGGTGAGGATGTGTTGGGAGAGATGGTTAAGGCGGTTGGGTTGGGGTTTTATTTGGCAGTGTTGTTGTTTATGGGTGGTCGTTGCTGCGGTTTCCCCTGACTGGTGATTTCCCTACCTATGGATGTATACAACACGAAAATAGTCAACCGCGTTTCAATGTATTAGCATCAGTTTTATATATCTATGTATATATCAAAACCCATAACTTCTTTCCTAGAAAGGTGTAATTGGATAATACCCACGCACTGTACGGAGGTGCCTTTTAAAGTATTCAGGCCCCTTCTATAATAACCTTAAGCTAATAAGAAGTAAGATTCTTCGCATAAGGAGGTAGGCGGCGCCTTAAGCTATTTGCTTAGCTAACTTAAGCTCTTAGTATAAGGAGGTAAGAGGCGCCTAATGTTGCTTGCTTAGGAGCCTTGACCCTCGTGACTAAGAGGTATTATGGGGTGCCCGGATACTTTTGAAAAGCACCTCTGTACGGTGATGCCTTTCAAACGCATCCAGCTACCCCTCCTATTTAGAATACCGCTTAGTTATAAAGATCCAGTCCGCTAGGCACCTAAGTACCTAGGTAACCAGTTTTAGGTGCCTCTTGCCTCCTGTCCCCTAATGTCAAGAGTGCCTAGATATTGTTGAAAGGTATCTCCGTAGTATATAGATATATCCCCCCTATCCTATGAACATCGAAAGTCCTATATACTAATTAAACCAAGCTCTTCCTTATAAATCAAGATCTCTCGCTGCGCATGCGTTGCTAATCACTTTCCCAAATAAGTTCGTCGCTGCGTTGTCAATGATGACTAAGTGCATATAGCATGCATGAGGTGAGACACGAACTAAACTTCTTATCAACCCAGCGTAATAAGGCTGAACTTTCCACAGAAAAAACTCGTATGTATACAAAGTTCAGAATAATTTTCACAAAGCTCCATATTTCAAAGTTTATTTGAGTCTGAAAGTCGAATGTAATATCTCACTGATTGAAGCATTCAGCTTCTGGGAAATCGGGGGCCAAATTCCATTCTTCAAGACATCAGTTCTCGTCTTTCTATATCCGTTTTTTCGCAGCATTTTCAACACCATATCCTTGACATCCAGCCAACTTCTCAGTTTTATACCTCTTTCCCTTGAACAGATACCCACCACCCAACCCACCAAAATGGCCCCCTGCACAACCCCAACCTGCCACCTCCCCCTCCACCCCGTCCTCACCTGGTCCCCCTTCAGCATCGACGCCCTAGGAATAATAACCATGATCGGCGCCGAACAAGTCGACAGTTCCGTCGGCCGTCTAGTCCGCTCCCGATACCTAGAATACATGCCCCTACTCGGCGCCTTCGTCTTCGCTAGCGATACCTTCGCCGACGCCAAATCCGGGTTTGCGCTTTATAATATCACAGCTGGGATCACGACGACGGATTTGGCGGGCTGGTTTGTTAGGTGGTGTGTTGCGCAGGGGTTTCGGAGGAGTGGGAGTTTTGTTGTTTGGGGGGTTGAGGGGGAGGGAGGTAGAGAGGGGGTTGTGCAGAGACGACGAAGGGGAAGAGAGCGGTGGGATGGGTTTGTGGCCTTGGGGATTAGCATCTTTGCGCATGGGGCGTTGTTACTTCTTACAGTGTTATCTGGGGATTGGTGGGGTCTCGCAAATACGATATCGATGGTTATATCTGTGGTTGTGCGAGCGCAAGTGGTAGGACAGAACCGACGAGCATTAGATAAAGCAGCCTGGGAATCCGAAGCTGTTAGAAAGAGACACGGGGTGGTGTATTCGCCGACGGATCCATCGAGAGTATTAGATGGACGAGCTATAGCGTCGTCACGGGGACATGGGCGGGAAGTGTCGAATACCTCCACCATTGTCACCACCAATTCCACTATGGAGAAGGACAACGAGAAAGAAAGCCAGGATGAAACGACGCCTACGGATCTCTCCCCACCAGAGCAAGACCCACCATACACCAAACTCCTCATAATCCTCTCCGACGCAAAAATGATAACAATGCTCATGCCACCCTCCCTCGTCCAACTCTTAACCACCAAACCCCGCCCCCCACATCCCTACCTATACTACAGCTCCCGCATGCTCGGCTGGACAGGTTTCACAATCCAAGTAATTTCCCTCGGTATGTCAGGACTAGCAACCCAACTCGTCACCGTCTTCCTAATGGTGCTATCAACAGTCCTGACACATTTCCGTGTTGGATGTGATGATAGCGGCGTGGGGAGGGCGTTGCGAGCAACGAGGACAGATACCGAGTTGGAACGACGACAAGATGTTTATGCTGCGTTGGGGTTGAGTGGGTGGGAGGAGGAGAGTTTGTTGGCCTTTAATTTGTTGCCGCATAGGAATCAGTCGAGGGAATCGAGGGGTTGGTGGGGGGAGTATGAGAAGAAGAAGAAGAAGGATGGTGGGGGGAGGGGGTTGGAAGGTTTGAGGTTGGAAGGGTTGAAGCTTGTGGAGGCGGTTTAGGTTAAGTGGGGAGAGGGGGGTAATGAATGATTCTATGATTGGTATGCATGAATGAGATATGGGTATTGCATTTATTACAGTGCCTAGGGATTAGTCTAGTCACGCCTTTCTAGGAGGGTCACTCACTCCATGAGTTGCAGCCCCTAGGCCTACAAACCATTGTATATAAACCAGGGTGATGAATTCTCCGGCATAGAAAACAATCTTCCAATGGACAAGATAACTCACATCCGCTGTTTTAAGATAAAGTAGATTATTGAGGTATGAGCTTCCCCAGTACTCCCACCAACAAGATCACCGAAGAAATTTGCGAATGGATCTGCCAAAACCTGCCATGCCATCCTCATTTATACCATAACCAACTTTGAGTTTATCCAAATTCGACGGAAGAAATACTCTTTTAGCATCTTCACCTGCATGATCTTTGATATATTGTGTCTGCGAACTCTTCAATATCTCACTCAAGTTCGCCAAGCGCATAACTGGAATACCATCATGTTTATGAAGCCGAGTACTCCAATAGCTCAGGCAAGCCGCCATGACCAAGATGATTGTGGGGGGTATAAAAAGAAGCTTAGGCCTCGAGGTATTAAGACCTATGTCGTATACCCAAGAAGTGATGGTATGCTCCTGCCCATGTGGCCATATTCCGAGGGGCCCCAAAGCCATTGCACTCATCGCGACACGAATGAAGTTTTCTATTTCTGGGATGGACCACACACCGACTCCGCTACTTGTGGATAGGTATGCTTCCGGGAGACTATGGTGCCTTGTTGCGAACATAAATTGTGTGCCGTCGATGCTGAAGCCGCATTGTGTGGGAACTACGGCAAACCATAATGCCACTTCATTGAGGGTTTTATGGATAGAGTTGGTGGAATAGTTTCGGTGTCCACTGTAGATGTCTTCCACGGTTGAAAGAGTTTCTAGATCCAGTCCACCGGATCCAATGGTAAGCTATTCGTCAATGAATTCGACATCAGCATCACATGCCACTGAAGATGCGCCATTGATATTTTGTAATCCGGAAAGCTCAGTCCAAGTACCATTTTGTATTGTGCCATTGATGGCGGCGAAGATCAAGGTCGAACTTGATCGGTTCGTTGAGTGGAAGATAAAGTCATGCACCCACACGGCCATGTGCGCATAGCCTCTAACAAGAACCTCTTCACTGCTGTTCTTTTGTCTTGATCTGTTATGGGTTGCCATCTTCGTCTTGAACGTGAATTTTCGTGAGCCTTTCTTGTGTACTTGTTCCAGTCGATAGCCCCTGCATGCAACACTTTGATTGAGCCTAACAGCGTTCACTGTCATGTTGCCTCGGATCGATAGCTTGTCCCTGTCCACAAACCAGTCTCTGTACTCCGGCATTGGTTCTATTGATAGATTCCTCGACCAGGCGGTATAATATCCCAAAGGTGTAGCCCTTAAGGAACTTGGTGGATTGTTTTGCGTAAATATTTATCCATTTCCGCCCCCAGGTTGATATTTGCTATCGTATGATCTGCTTACGTTTTGTCTCTCGTACACATAACCAGCGATCGGGGCAGCAGAGAGAGGAACCAAAGTAATGATAACGGTCAAGGCTACGACCAATGCAGTATCCAAGTTTCTTATAAGGAATAAGACGGATGAAGAGGGAGGAACAGATCCACGACTCGCGGACAGGTACGTATCGATTTCCTTGATAGAGAAGTGCTGCCGACCAAGTAATAGCCAAATCGCCGTCTCCGATATGGCGTGAGCTGTATAGGCAAGAGCAGTGAGGCTGATAGCATAAAATACCGTGATAATACCTTGAACGGTGGCAATATTTTCTAATATCCATTTAACACGATTCGGTATTTCACAATTGATCGACCAGCTAGGACAACTGAGTCATTGATTGCTGAGCCAAGAAGTGAAGAGGACCACTAAAATATTGAGACTTAGTCCAGCTACCAATGCAAGAATGGTCATAGGGTTCTTCCGGAGAAAGGGCCACCAGCCTTGCCGCTGCCGTTAGTTGTTTTAGGATTCTTGTACCAATTCGTAGGCGTCAGTATCAGGGGCATGCTTGAGCGGGATAGTCATGTCGCCTTGTGCCATTTGCGTGGAAGCGGATGGTTGGAATGAAGATACGAAAGCCTTGCTCAAAGTACCGAGCCAGTGATAATTTTATCAAAAATATGGTGACTCTTACTCATTATGTATTGCAAACATGCTGTTATTGATCTATCTTGGGATCAAATGCATAGTCTCAGCCTTACTGCATCAAATATGCAATTTTGCCCTGTTATTGATTGTTCTGCGAGGGGCCTGTAGTAAACACCAAATGCGTCCAGTAGCCAATGGTCCCTGCCAATTGGACTTCTTGCCAACCAGAGGGCTTGCTTGGTTAGAGCAATATTCCTCACCCCCCATATAGTATAAAAGCTTAAAAAAGTTTTTATATTTATACTTACTTATATAAGTAATTATATAACTAACTGGTTAGGTTTATGTGCATAGTTACATAATCAATTATGTGTCTGCCGGGTAACCAAAGGGACTCAGCGAAATGCGATGTGATGTAATGGTCGTCACAATTAGAATGCAGATCCAGCCGTTCTTATATTAGCTACGTACTTGAACAAAAACAACCAAACTCAGAAAAGCAAGACGCAATCTAAGGAAATGAAATCTATAGAAGTAAAACTCTAAACCAAAATAGCATAAGTGATCCAGCGCCAGGACCAGATTATTCTTCAAACTCTCCATCAAGCATCTCATTGGACTCTTCATTTGACTCTTCATCGGACTCTTCATCGAATACCTCAACGAACGCCTCATACTCAGTGCTTGGCGCCTTGGGAATTTGGGGGGGCTCGATCAGACAATGGATACAAAGACCAGGCACCCAGGAACCCCCGGCTATAATTTGTGCTATAACCCCATGCAACTGATGATCGGCTGGTAGTATATCCTTGGCAAGTTGCTGAGCTGTCACGAGGGTCGGCATTATTTCAGCCGGGTTTTTGTGTCCTTCAAAATAGAGCTTGGCTAAATGCAAGCTATTTGAAAGTGCCTCACTTGACATGCTTCCATGGATTGTCGACTTTGCAATTTGTTCTCCTCGGTGTAACAGCCACCATTCGGCGATACCGTATTCGCGCAACCGCGAATAGGATAGAGCAACTCCTTTCATAAGTTCCAGGGATTTGGAGAGGGTAATATTATCTGTCGATGAAACCGTGCTGAGGATGGTTTCGATATGTATGAGCAGAGATGGTAGTTTTTCAACCTCGCCGGTAGACTCATAGAGCAAACGTAGTTGTTCTAATGAGCACAGGTATCCAGCAGAGTCACTAAAAGTTTGCCAATAGCTGTTGATTGCCTCCACGAGAAGCTGTTCCACACGACGCCTTGGAGGAAACCTAGTTGTTCCGAGGATGTTTCCTTTGTTCCAGTTGTCATCGTTATAAAGGTGAACTAGATCATGCTTTAGCAACGCAGTTTGCATTCGATAAGCTGGACCTAAAGCCTCGACTTGCGAAATCCAGTCGCAGAATTCCTTTTCGGCAGCATCGTAGTCGCCCCGCTGCTTGTAAATCTCTATGATACCATAGGTTAATTGGCCTGTACGGTTGAAAGATTCTTCTGGGTCCGACATCGCCTGTAGGTGTTGTCTCGCGTCAAGAAATGTTTTCAACGCTTGACCAAACTTCCTTTGTGCCTTGTACAAGAAGCCGAGCCGAGCATAGCTTTGCCAAGTCCTTTCATCGTCGTCGCCCAAAGTCTCTTGATGGTCAGTGTAAGACTTGCGAAGTCGCTGGGAAGCTTCATCGAAGTCCTCGTTGTTGATGGCGGCTTTGAGGAAATCATCCAACGCGCGGTTGGAAGTTACATGGATTGGACCGAGCAAAGCTTCGATTCCTTCCAAAGCTTCCATGAAGGCGGGTTTTGCCCTAGTATAGTCTCCACGATTGGCTAGAGCAACAGCATCATAGTACACCTTCAGAAACCCGTCAACGTCTTGGCCATTATAGAATTCCGGTCTTTTTGGCTCGATACTCGGCACCGTGTGGCCTTTGTTGTCCTTGCTTACCGGAATTTTGGGTTCGGAATGAAGAGATTTGGACGTGTGGAAGCTCAGGCCGGAAGGAACACCTATGTCCACTTGTGAGTAAATTTTCCTTTTCTTGGTCGAAATCGCAAAAAATAACACTTGCCTGCAGGGGACAGAGGGTCGTCCGATTGACCACCAACATTCCGCTTAATCAAGTCTTCACGCACTGGTAGTCCGCGATACCTAAAATACGTCCGCTTGTTTTCTTTGAGATAACGATGATGACGCTTCTTGGCCGCGTATTCGTAAATATCCTTTGGGATATTTTTCGAAAGTTTCCAGTGGGCCAACCTCTTTTTCCATTGCTGTTCACTAACACCATTTGTCAGTCGATCGGTTCAAATTCGTACACCTTTTACACGTTCTCTTACCTAGCAGTAAATCCCTTAGTTGCCAGTAGCCTTCGTAGGTCCTTCAACTGCAATAATGGGTAATTAGCTCGTATCGTTGTTTCATGAGCGCTCCATTCTGCTTCCGTGATGCGCTTTCGACCAGCAGGTTCAATGTTAGGTTCGAGTTCGAGTTCGAGTTCGAGTTCGAGCCCGAGTGGTGCGCCACTAAGCTCAGGCGGGGCGGATGGCATGCTTCCCTGCTCATTTGGTTGTTCATTGGCTATCATCGCTAGAGTGCTATAAACGTTTAATTGAGGATTGGGAGCTGGAGGGGTTAAGGACAGGTAATTTGGAACTCTTCCGATAGAGTTGATTGGCAGATCGAAAGGCTCCATGGTGTGATAGAGGTGGAGCGGGATAGAGTGAAAGAGAAGGATTGATAGAGTCGGTGCAGAAAGAGGATGGAGTCGGAGTAGAGCAGAAGAATGAGTATAGTTGGATTGTAAGTAGAAGAATGAACGAAGCTGGAGTGATGATGGGAGTGAAGCATCAAAGCCATAGGAAGGATGGGATTTTAAACTTTGTGCTAGGAACTTTTGCGAACTTTCGAAGAAGGACAACGGGCTGGGCGCGCTGGAAACGCCGTTACCTACAAGCCCGAGCAGATCGGAAGGGGCTGATGTGGTGGCGGAGGGATGTCAGAAGCGCCCTACTGCACCAATGAGCATCGTTGGGAACCTTCGATAACTTTTGCATTTCCTCAGTGTAGGCTCGGGTTACACTACAACGCGCGCGGTAATCAGGGTTTCCCGCCTTCTCGTCAGCCTGACTTGGTAGCTGCTTTAAGCTTCAATGTTCGTAAAGGTTCGAGAGCGGCGCGGCCGGAACCTTTGGGAATATTATGAAATGCCCATCTGTTATTCCCGGGCCGTTGACGTATACCTGAAAATAGTAGCACAGGAATCTTTGCGAACTTCTAATATCCTAAGAGCGCTGCTGTCGTGGCCTGACCAGTTGTCAAAGGGACTCGAGGATTTTCAGAAGTTCGCAAACGTTCTGAAAAGTCTGGTTTGATAGACAATCAAGAGGCGTAACCCCGGTGATAAAGGGGCCAGTGTATCTTTCTTTCTGAGCAATTGGTTTATCCCTCTCTTCATCTTCGGGCAGTCCTGGTACCACAAATAACCAAATTCTTTTTGTGACCAAATTTTACTTCTACTCACATATTTATCGAAGATATCAGTCCATAAACTTTATCATGCATTCCACTGACAGGACGACTTTCACTAGTCCGTATAAGAACAACGGAGAACAGGTCGGAGCAGCCAGTATCTTGAGATCTTATCTCAACCATCACTGACATAATGATAGGTTAACAACCGACAACACCAGTCCCAAGACAACCACAATACCGCACAGAACCAAACTGCCCTAGACAGACTCAGAGATATTGAGTACAGAAGCGAAAACGCGATGTGGAGCCACTGGGATCGGAGCAGCGTTCACGGTAGACAAGGAGGCCACAGTCGTTATACACCAACCCTGGAGACTATTCCTGAGGGCTCCTCCAGTTCGTTTTCAAGTGGCAGTGCATCAACTGCAAGCCGACCTCTTGAACCCGTACAGCAGCGCGCGCAAGCTGTGGTCAACCGCTTCGAGACTGCTGTGACCATTGTTCAAAGACATCTTATTCCCCAGGTTAGAGCTGGCACCTTGTCTCAAGATGAGATAGCCACGGGCCTAGTGGAGCTCAGAGAAGCAGCAGCAGATGATCCTCGAGAAAATTCCGATTTGTTCGACAGAGCAGAGGAAGTGGAGCACTTGGTATGGCAGGCGTATGGTTCGAAATGAACCAATTTGTTTTGAATCCGGTATATCGAGTATATTGTAAATTCTAGATTTTGTTACGGTATCCGATATAATAGTAAGGTGGGAGGGAACTTAGTCATTGAAGGGACCTTGCAGTCTAATTCAAGTTATATCCATTTTGTCCTGATCATGCCATGTATGATTCTTCCTTGGGCTTTCTCGAAAGCTGACTGATGTGCGATGATCTGTCGTAGGCGGACGGCCTGAGCATCATGGACGATGGTTCTATCACGTTCAAAGATGGATCATGTATATTGAAGTGAGTTTTAGGTTTCCGCATCGAACATTGCGGGATGAAGAGATTGAATTAAGGGAGCGCTACGATCATGTAACCTAGTAACCTTGAGCACGCTAGGCCCACAATAATTCTATTTCGGGTATAATGATACCACTACAACTGTGCTCCCGGCGCCCTAGGCACATGGACATATGATTCTCTCCCCTCTGCATTAAGATTGGCTATCTTATCTCCTGATTATGTGACTCATTCATATTGTTACTTCCCCCCCAAGAGAACAATGTCCATTTCCCTACGATTAGACCTCAAAATGGGTAAAAACAGGACTATTCGCTTTCAGATTCAATTTTTGGAGCTTTGGAAGTTGTCTGATGGAGAACAATAGCAGGCGCAAAACTTTACGTATGTCGCTTATTAAAAGTTTGAGAGGTCGAAGGTAACGTCCGTGATCAAAATAGTTGGTGATAGATCAGTGGGAGAATTAAATCTTGCAGGAAGAGATCTCAGTTGAGATTGCGCAATTGATTAATCCTATGTACAAGTTGCAGCTGCTGATTACAAGGTTGTAAGCGTCATTGGTAGCCTCTGATAATATCAAGAACAAAATTATCCTAATCAGGTTGACTTCCGGAATTCTAATGGGGAGCATGTTGATACTATACAAGTGTGGTTTGCTTTTACGAAGTTGTACCTATTATAAAATATAGAGAAAGATTATCTACTATTAGTATAAGACAACATCGCGTATAATAGAGAATACGACGACTATATTAATAATTTTAACGGCACTTGATAGATTATTAAAGTAATGTTAGCTTTGTATAGTGAATAGTAGAAATATAGCCACTAGTCACAGGCTTATATATCGAGGAGCGGATGGGACCGATAGCTTTCCTACGACTCTAGTCGTATGTAATAGGTAGAGCATAATGCCTTCTATGCAACCCTTTTATTGCGCGCAAGAAGAAAAGTAATATAATTAGGATTGATAGCTGCGCATTTAAGTTAATAGGTATGTTGGGGATATGAATATTATTCCGCACTAAAGCTTGACAGTGAATAGAAGAGTCGTTTCAGGACAACTTTAGCCCTAGTACTTACAGCACACATAACCCACATCTCCCTACCTATATATACTCGGCACTATTCCAACTCCTCTTCCCCAACCCCTGATTCCCCAACCCCCCCTCAAACAAAACATCCACCCGATTCAAACTCGGCTTCCCAACCACCTCACGATATCCATACCTAATCCTCTCCCCCCTCAACACATCATGCCTCTTAATATCTTCCCCACTCAAATTCATCCCCTGATACCCAATCCGATTAACCACCGGACTAAGCAACAACGCCAAAGAAAAGAAACTATCATCACGAATAATACTCTTATTCGCGAAGATCATGAGACACATGAAGGCGATGAGTTGGATGGCGCAAATGCCGAATAGGATGCTGAGAACGTAGGACCAGTCCACTGTTAGTTGTTGGCCTTGCACGGGGCGGGTGGTTTGGTTGCGGATTCTGTAGGTCGGGCCGTGATCGTCGAAGGCGGCTATGGCGCCGATTGTGAAACGAGTTATTATGGAGGAGACTTGGGTCGCGTTTATGGCTTGTGGGGGACTCCATTGCAGGCCCCGGAGGTAGACGCGGGTTTGGAGGCTGGTTTCGCCGTTTAGGGTGTAGCCTGTCCACTGAGAGGTGTTGTTAGTAAGTTATCAGAAGAGGGGATTTTCGTCTTTTCCAATTGCATTCCCATGTTGATCGAACAGTTAGGAAAACAGCTGGGTAGAGACAACATGAAGCTTAAGGGATAGTGGATGTCATATCAGGGATTACATACCGCAATAGCTCCAGCACCTATCCGCGCAAAGTCATCAGTGCTATAGATATGATCCTGATCTTTGGCAGACAAGCCCGTAAAGTCTTTCTCGCCACCTGTAACCGGTGACACCGTCGAATTACAGAGAAACATTAACGAATACATATTCGTACTGCTGTCTTGCTGATAGACAGTCAGATTCGTGCATCGCGGACCGCAGTGGGCATGTCGACTACCAATCCAGGATATGGAGCCATGGACAGCTGTGGGGATTCGATAGAGCTCCCAATCTACTCCGTTAGACTATAACACGGCGTTAGGGAAGTCCTCGACAGAAAGTAGGTAAAGGGAATTACCTACCGAAGAATTGGCATAGCGATCTCCATCAATATAAACCATTCTCGGCTTTGTTTCCACTTCCACACAAGACGCACTCGCCCTAATCGTCCGCTTAGAAACCATATAATTATCGAAAACCCCGTCCGGATTATGATTCAGAAACCGATACTCCATAAAATCATCGCCTTTATACAAAGCATTGCGAAACCCAAGACTATGATTCATTGCCTGATCAATTGGATAGACGTCATAGTCACCAGATTCCATTCCATACGCATTAGCAGCAGCTAGAAAAGAGGCGTTGCTGCCTGGTATGATAGATTCCGGTCTCCAATTAGCTATATCTGCGACAGCGACGTCTCCGTGCGTGAGGAGTGGCATTAATTGGGATGGGTCTACTGGCCAGAAGAGACTCAATGCTGCAACTAGAATTTGTGCTCCGATGTTGACGAGAAGCCAGATTAGACATACCCACCAGGTTATCCGCGATCCGTCTCCACGCGCTTCCTTGAACCATGGTAAGGATCGAAGATATGGCACTTTTTGAACACCGGGTAATGAGATGATCATCAGTTTGCCGACTTTGGTGAGAGTTTCGCATCCGAGGATCAAATCGAACACTTCGAGGTTTACAAAGCGTTTAGTTAGGATGGACCATCGCAGTGTCACTGCGTATTTCTTCAACGATGAAGCCAGGTTCAACCCGAGTCCAAGAGACAGTCCAAGCATTAGAGCATTGAATAGTCGAACCTCCCGTTTACTCAGTATCCTCGGAGTGTTGAAACCCTCATAGGCTCGCAAGCTTAGACCGATAAGAAGGCAGAAGAAGAATGTTACGAGGAACCTAGCGAATCCGGTCCAGAAAAGAAATTTGCGGGAATTGTGGTAGTCGTATGGTTTACCTTTCACAGGGAGGTTTACGTTCGAGTCGTATGTTTCTGCGTTGGGAACTGGGTTGTATTCTTGTTTGGTGCTGACGGGTGATATGTTTGAATGGTGGTTGCTGTTTTGATCCGCGCTATCGGAATGGTCGGGATGGTCATGGTCGACTTCGTAATCTGCAATGTTATCTTCCTCCTCTTGTGACGTTGGTCTATCAACATGTTGATGGCTAGTCCTCCCTGTCTCAGAGAAGTCGATTTCATCCGATAACCTTCCTTGTGGTGGTATAGGAGCTAGAGTTGAGTAATTGATCGTAGGTGAAGGTGCCATAACGAATCCAAGCCCAATGCTGTTCCTCTAACAAGCTCAATTCCTTTTTCTTGGGGGCCAAAACTGCTTGGATTGTAAAACGAGTGACGATGTAAGGAAAATGTATAGCAGAAAAATTTCACTGCAATGCTTGCCACCGATAATAAAAAAAAGATCTTGAATATATAAGGCCACCAACAGCGCCGCGCCGTTTTTAAGATCCAATTCCAACTGCGCCCTAATCTTTCAAGTTCCCATTTAAAATTGTGGCTGCTTTTTTCCCGCTTCTAGCCCCCAATTAAATGCAGGCTGACAATCCATTACAAGGGACTTCCATCCTAGCAACAAATCAACGATTCTACAAGTGGCCCCCTTGGTGCTTCACTAGACTATTTGACGATCCTGTGATTGCAAGTCCTATCGTATTTTGTATGGGAATGCTTCTGGACGCGTACTACAACGCACTCCGTAGTCACTGCCTAGGCTTGCAGGATGCATCGTTCCGATACGTGAGGCTTGGGGTTTTGCAACGATTTTCTTGATATGGGCTGAGCTCTGAAACGAAATCGTCTTCAAAATCTCCGGTTTTCAGACGTAAGGGAAACGCTTGAAATCTGAGCTGCGGGGGGAACATGGTTGGCTCATCAATTCGAACGAAGCTGCGTAGTGTTCCCAACCTTGGAGACTAGGTAGGGAGTGAATTGGTTGCGGACTAACGTTAGCTTACTGCAAGAAAACAATGTTCATCACATCGAGAGAATGAATGAGGGGTGATGGAAGAACGGATGAATGGGGGCCGAAACGGAGTCTTGAGAGGGATTGCTTTGTAATCAATGCACGTGACATGAAGGTATTCTGTAACTTGCATATCAACACAACATCAATGAATTGGATATATACGAGAATTTCAAGATAAGATAGCATTATGCATATCTTCTAAACTATGACTAAAAGAAATTTCTGCCTAGATCTCTACAATCATGCCGTTTTGAGCTCGGCCGAGCTCACGACGCATATACAATGGATTTGAAGACGAAGAAAAAAGTTAAATAAGTGGGTTCATAGTAAATTAGAGAAAGCGATACGAGAAGATGACGATGGTAGATAGAATGAAACAGCAACATCAATTTATAGAAGTTCGTAGATCAATAGCAGAAAGGTAAAGAAAAGAAGCGAGGGGGTGCAGTCGGAACAAGCTCAAGGAATTAGTAGATGGCTGCCTATTCCTAGCACACTATTCTATGTTCGGGCCTGATAGATTGTCCGGGTATCATGTAATGTAAAGGGCGCCAAATCTGCAACGAATAGTACGTACCGCTTGTGACTCGTCCCCACATCTCGTAAAGTTTAACTCCGAAATGTTGACAAATCCTCACCGACTGATATAAAGACGTATAAAAGGCCACGTTTGGGCTACATCATCTCACTCAGCATTCGTATTCAATTCAATCGAAGAAATAGCATTATGTCGAAAGTCGTGTTTTATGATCTTCCTAGCAGAGGCCATTGTGCTGCTTGGTCTTTGAACCCGTGGAAGTGTATGTTCACGATTCTGATTATGCAATATGTATAAGCTGACGTTTACAAGCTCGGTTGGCTCTCAACTACAAGAAGATTGATTACACGACTGAATGGATCGAGTATCCCGATCTTGCCCCAACGTTCAAGTCATGGTGAGTCTTTCAAAATCTCCACATACGGCTAATAGTTGATGAACGTACAGGGGCATTCCTCCAAATGACCCTGAAGCCCCCGGTTACTTTACCGATTACACCATCCCGGTCGTCCGCTTCGAAGATGGAACGTATGTGATGGATTCTTGGAAGATTGCTCAAGAAATTGAGAAGCGCCATCCGGAGCCATCGCTACACCTCGACTCACCACTTATCCCACAAGTCCAAGCAGGAATTGGAAAGATTGTAGGACCAATCGTTCCGTTTGTGATTCCGGGAGTAAGGTTCAACATTCTGAGAGAAGCCTCTCATGAACATTTCGACCGGACAAGAAAGGCGCGATTCGGTATGTCGCTTGAAGAGGTTGCAAAGACTGGCACAGAGCAGAATTGGGAGGATTTCAAGCCCGCAGCTATAGAGATGGCTGAACTACTCAAGAAGGAAGGAGGTCCATTTTTCTTGGGAAAGGCGGGTGAGTGGAGTCTAGTGTACACTGGATATACATGGGTGATGCTAATGTGGATCAGTTTCTTACGCCGATTTCATCCTTGTGGGATTCCTTCAGTTCTTGAAGCGTATCGATCAGACATATTTTGATCGTGTTGTGGCAGTAGATCCGGCGTTTACTAAGCTATATGAAGCATCGAAAGAGTGGTTAGCAAGGGATGATCATTAAAGTGACCTAAATCCCGTTTAGAGCAAGCTGGAAAGAATATTCCCCATCCTGCTCGACGATAGGAAATGATTGAATTACTCAAAATCAAGTATTATTTCAGTCAATCTATGATTGTATAGATTAAAGAGAATGGACCCCCTCTTCAACGGTGACACCAATAGAAAGCCTTGGAGAATGTGCTGGCAGTGTAAATGCCAATATCAAATCAAAGAGATCGCTCTCTGGAGGATGTCTCGGTCATTCGGAAGTCTTTCAACATTTCCTTCGTAAGAGAAGCATCATGGGGTAGATATAGCAATAATCAAATATCTCTTTCACAATCTCTCAGATGGCGGGAGAATGTCGTAATTCTCCGCAATTTAATCGATCTTTTGCTAGGAGTGATTGTAGGTGGCATACTAGGCAACCTCTTCTATCTGAAAAATCAAACAATATGGCGCAATGGCTCTCAACACTGTTCCGAGGTGCATTGAGTGATGGCAAAGGCCGAAGATGCAATAGTGGGGGTTACAAAAGACAATTACAGGGTTGATGGTGGAGTGTGTGGACCTCATCACCATCGAGGTGGGATGTGAAGTCTGCTTGAGTCCGTGCACATGCTTATATCTATCTCTTTCTGCTTCCAGGAGGCATTCAATAAACTATTGCCCCGAATCAGAAATACAGCAACCTTCTCGCAGGTCCAGAGTGCAGTTCACAACCCCTCACTAAGCACCAGGGCCGAAGCACGCGATCGATGGCGATGCGCGACTTTGTGTGAGTTAGGGACCCACCTACCTAGCCTCGGCAACCGCGTCCACTTTTTATAACGTCAACGGTCAAAACGTCATGGATGTTGTTGAGCACCCGAAGGGCCACCTGCCACCCTTACTTGTTCATCATGACGAAGCCATCGAAACGCAGAGAAGCAAACATTCGAATCGCATTACTTCAGCAAATCCTCCTGTAGCACTACAAAATGCTGTCCTCCGCCGCCGCTTCTAGGTCACTGCGAACTGCATCCTCACGACTTTTCCAAACTTTTTCTCACTTCCGATTACCTTCTCCATTACATCTACAATCCAGAATGGCTTACTCAGGAACTACTCTTCCTCTCAACACCGGTGCCAAGATCCCCGCCATTGGCTTTGGCACCTGGCAGGACAAGGAGGCACAAGAGCCTGCCGTTCTAGCGGCCCTCAAGGCAGGCTACCGTCATATCGACACGGCACACGTCTACGGCACGGAAGAGGCTGTGGGAAATGCAGTCAAGAAATCAGGCATTCCTCGCAGTGAAATCTTCATCACTTCCAAGCTCTGGAACAATGCCCACCATCCCGACGACGTCGAGAAGCAATTGGATGCCTCGCTGAAGGCACTTCAAACCGACTACCTCGACCTCTACCTTATTCACTGGCCATCGGCGTTCCAGCGCGGCGATGACCTGTTCCCCAAGGATAAGGATGGCAAGACCATCACTGCCGATATCGACTATGTTGACACATACAAGGCACTGGAGAAGACGCTCAAGTCGGGCAAGGTGAAAGCGATCGGCATCTCCAACTTTTCTAAGGCGGAGGTTGAGCGACTATTGAAGGAAACCAGCGTCGTAAGTCATCCTTGAGCTGCAACGAAAGTCAGCTTCCACTGACTCTCTCATAGGTTCCTGCTGCCCACCAGCTTGAGCTTCACCCCTGGCTCCAGCAGAACTCATTCACCGACTTCCACAGGCAGAAGGGCATCCACATCACCCAGTATTCACCCTTCGGCAACCAGAACGAGATCTACGACGCAGGCAAGAACCTCGGAAAGCTGATTGAAGACCCTACACTGGTTGAGATTGGCAAGAAATACAACAAGTCTGGCGCGCAGGTCGCACTGGCCTGGGGTATCGCCAAGGGACACTCTGTCATTCCAAAGAGCAAGACGGAGAGCAGGATCAAGGCGAACTTCGAGGGTGACTTCAAGCTGGATGCTGAAGACGTCAAGAAGATCGAGTCAATCGACAAGAAGCTGAGATTCAACGACTCTTCGGAGAGTTTCGGATATAACTTCTACACTGACCTCGACGGCAAGAAGAACTAGATTAGGGGTTGTTCCGATCGATGGCAATGTAGAAGGAGATGAAGCATAGTATGCTAATGACTAAAGATACCTAATGAAAATATCATGATGAGAGAAACGATTGCGGTTAGCAACAGATGATATTGCGCAAGTACCACGTTCAACGTCGCAATGCGTTAATAATGCACCTCTGAAATGACCCTTTTGCATGTTTCCTTGAAGTAGAAAATGCCATTGCCGCAGACAGGGCGACAGTAAATGAGGCATAGAAATTGAAATGAGATTTCCCTCCCATGTTATTGGATGATGTGAACAGATTTATTGAATATTGGATTAGTGGTATTTTGCCATGGTCTTGGGAACGGAAATGGGATGCCGTTGATCAAAGGGCCCGAAGGAAAAGGCCGTGATGAGTGGTGATCAGCTTGACGTTTAACCAAGATGGCCGCAAGTGCATTGAGCTAGAAGGATGCTGGGGCCCTGTCTGTGCAAGTGCTGTTCCTATCTTAGTGTCAGTGTTGGCGGCGAAGATGTGACCATTTCGCGCAGGGCGGCACGTGGGCAGATAATCTGCTTCTTTCTTCGTCTGCTTCCAATTGATTGCCCTCAGGCATGTGAAGCAGTTGCATCGACGAGGGTGTAAATGAATGGGTTCGCGATGTTTCTGTACAGCTCTGCATGCTGCTGCTGCTGTTGCTGCTCCAGACACGTAATTGCATTCGAGTAGGTAATGCGATTGTGTAAACGCGACAGAAACCAACAGAAAAAAAAGACTCCGTTTACCCTCGACGTTGGTAGGTGGCAGGCAGGTGGTAGGATGTCGGGGAGGGGTGTCGGAAGCAAGCGAGATGAGACGCAGGCACTGGCAAGCAACTGGAGGCCTGGGCGACCGGGGCATTGACCACTCAAACAAGCTTCTCCACGTCCTGCTTTAAATGAGCTTCACATTTTCGGCCATCGCCTTCCCTTTGGTCCTGAGCTATCGCCGCCCGCCTTTCCGACCTATTCCCACCGCGGCTGCTCTGCCATGCCATGCCAACTGGGTAGCCGCCGTGCAGCACGCAAGCAGGATGGCTACTGTGTAGTACCTAGGTAGGCTATGATGCTGATGATGATGGAATACAATAGGATAGGACAATACAAACTGGGCGGCTGGGTTGGGGCTGCATCGAGAACCTTGGGAAGGGTCTCTGCTTCACCATTCACAGATGCAGCGCTGGTCAGGCACCGCAGATCGCATCATCGTCTCGTCGGCTGGACTTGTCGACAACAACCCCCCATGGTCAGGGCCGTCTTAGCTGGCCATTCTGGGGAGAGAGCCCCAA
The DNA here is from genome assembly GCA_000467735.1 of Rhytidhysteron rufulum CBS 306.38. Classification (NCBI taxonomy): domain Eukaryota; kingdom Fungi; phylum Ascomycota; class Dothideomycetes; order Hysteriales; family Hysteriaceae; genus Rhytidhysteron; species Rhytidhysteron rufulum. The sequence continues at coordinate 27,182 of AJFL01001028.1, forward strand.
GTCGCCAAATTAAAGACGTGTTTTAGTCGCCACCCAGATGCATGGCTCCCTCCGAGTAGGTTACCCAGCACGCTCGCCTTATAATCCCCGTTACCGCGCTGCTTTTCCTTGCTTCTGCTCTTTGTTGATCTCTGCTGTTCATCTCGTCTCAAGACACGCTCGTTCTTTATCACCACTTCCTTCGCTGTCAAAGCCTACCCTCAACACTCGTTCAACCTATTTTCTTCTGTCCAGACAATCCTCAAGATGCAGTTCAAGACCCTTACTGTTTTGGCTCTGTCCGCCATGGCCGCTGCCCTCGAGGAGCGCCAAATCCCTACTCCTACCAACCCGTTCGTCTACCTCCAAATACACACCCATGCCATATAAATAGTCAACTGACATCGGTCTAATAGATCTGAGGCTGCCCTCATCAGCTCTGTCGTCTCCGTCCTTCAGACTGCCCTCCCTCAGTCCCTCCTCTTGCTTGGCGCCACCAACGCTCCAGCGCTTTCGGCTGAGATTGCATCATCCCTCTCCGCCAACCAGGTCCCTTCGTGGTACGCTGCGCTTCCATCCGATGTCAAGAGCGCTCTCCCTGTGCTCTTCCCCGCCAGTGCCGCTCCCTCCACCACTGCTGCTCCCTCTGCCTCTGCCTCCGCTTCTGCATCCGAGTCCATCTCAAGCGTCATCTCCAGCGTGAGTGAAAGTGTCGCATCATCCGTCAGCGCCAGCGTCTCTGCCTCCCAGAACGCTACCTCCGTCTCCACCGTCACTCGCGGAACCCTCTCTGCCACCAGTGCAACCGGCACCGCAGCATCCGCCTCCGCCAGCGCAACTGGTGGAGCCAATCACCCTACCGCCATGCTAGGCGCCAGCATCGCCGGTGCCATTGGAATCATCGGTATGCTTCTGTAAGCGCGCTCCACAGAGGAGCTAGCATTATCTGAATCTACGATGATGACGAAGGAAATTTCTCGGAGTGGGAGGGCCGGCGCATGTCGTTTCTTCTTTTGAATGCTTTATTACTTATTTCATGATTGATGTAGCGGGGATGGATCTGTTTGATGATATACCACCTTTTTGCGATTTGTTCCGGCCCCATGGATGGATGGACTTTTTGGTTTGGATTCGATAGCGACGGAGTTCCGTTGGACCTTTTTAGCTAGCTTAATCTCTAATTTGGAGTGTTTGGTGACTCACTAAAAATATTGTTGAATGTTGCTTGTGATGGTGACTTTGTCGCGTGTATGTCTATTCTAAAAGGGGCTTGTGCTTCTTGAGTACCCCCTATAGAGGTATGTTATCTTTGAATCATTAAGGGAAAGTTCTATATATTGATAAAAATGATTTACATAACGGATGTAGTTATGATAAACACACTTAAGGATCCATAAATCTGTACGAGCACAACCTTGCTGACACGACCCACAGTTTTCGGCAACGCTCTCGTTAAATAAGTAGCAACCCTCAGGCACGTCACGACAACACATCATTCAGACACCGGTCAACATGCCGCTGACTAACCTTTACCTTTTGGGGGCCAAAACATGGCTTTCACTTGTCGAGTACGCACAGTATGATACGCTATTTATTTATAGCTTTTCATTATATCCCGCAGCTGGTTGGGGGTTTATCTGCGATTTGTAAACAGCGCCCCCATTCAGCTCGTCGCTCAGCCCTCTGTGGAACCTAGAGAGGATCGACGCTGATTCCTACATAACGCTTGCAGATCCTGAGGATAAATCTTGTTCATTCAATTCTACTTTACGCATACTGAACTTAATGGAAGATTAATGGAAGGATATCGAGACATAGGCCAGTTCTAATTGACTTATTTTCATCAGATACTTAAACAGCAGGTTTAGCTGAGATTCCGGGATTTTTCAGCCTTGCGCCTTCATGGCATCAATATGCCGAAACTCCGCTATGCTTTTTTTCCTTTCCCGAAGAGATTGGATACGGTATACAGGATGCTTTCATAGACGGTATCCATACGGTTTCCGCTATCAACGATTTCAACAGAGCTCGAAATTCTCTACCTTTACCCCCCATCAATCAGTACGCTCGCTTTTGGAAAAATATTCACTGGATTCGGAATGGCTCCAGAAGCACAATCTCATTATCCAAGACCATGGGGCTACGCTCTTCAACAAACGTTTAGGATTCGAGGAACGAGAAATCCGTCTTCTATATATCCTCCCCAATCATGACCGAAAGAGCAAGATTGAGATAATCATGGCGCACTCTACTCTTGATAAGGCGCCTCCATATCATGCATTATCGTATACCGGAGGAAATCCATTCAGCGAACAACAATGGACTAGACACCTAGCTCGGTATAACTTACAATCGGAAAAGGACCATTACTCTCGGTATAGTCCTATCTTCGTTAACGGCATCGAGTTTCCTGTCAAACAGAATCTTCTCGAAGCACTCTATCAATTTCGTCAAACACATGCAATGGAGCCTATGTGGATAGATAGTATCTGCATCAACGAGGCCGATCCGGTGGAAAGAACAGAGCAGGTCAGACTCATGGGGGATGTGTATCACCAAGCGAAAGATGTCCCCATCTGGCTAGGTCGGAGTCTGAGTAAAATCGACACTCAGACTGCGTTGGATCCTCTCAAGGGAATTCTAAAGGCCTTCACTACCTGGTATGACGCTACACATCCCGTGGGATTTCGTGCCCGTTGGAACGAGATTATCCAACGTGCAGAAGACGAACCGGATGCCATTGACCAAAAGTTCTTTTGGGACTGGCTTCAGAAGGAATGTAGTGCGTTCTTCGACGGGATCAGTCTTTCTAAATTGCGTGTTCGAACGGATCCAAGAGCTTGGGAAGCTGTGGAAATGCTATTGAATAGACGATGGTTTGATCGTGTGTGGACATGGCAAGAGAAGGAAATCGCTCGAAAAGCTACGGTCTACCTAGGTCATATCTCAATTTCATGGGCTGATCTACGATTCGCAATGCTTCTTATCATGGCACACGATCTTTCGGACACTCGGGCTACTCCGTATCGCGCCTTGCCTGGAAAAGAGTACCTACATGTTCTCGACAGTTTGAACATCGGTGAACATCCTGATCTATTGGACATTGTAATCAATGTTCGACATCGCGATACACAGCTCAGACGAGATAAGATCTTTGGAGTTTTAGGTGCAGCTGCGGCATATAACAACGAACACATGGACGACGTTCAGCACTTCTCCCGTTTGGTCAATTACGGATACTTGACTACTCAAGACCTTTACAGGGAATTCTCGAGATATTGGATCAAGGACAAAGGAGACCTTCGAGTCCTCCAAGCATGTAATCCCTCCAAAAAGAAGATCGATGAACTTCCCTCCTGGGTCGTGGATTGGTCCGACACCACACCCTCATACCAACTCTCCACTCAACTATACAACGCGGCAAAAGACACAAAAGTCGACGTAAAATACCAATACCACGTCAACACCAACGAAATCCAACTCAAAGGCATCCCAATCGACAAAATCAAAATCGTCTGCCACTCCAACAAACTCGACCAAATCGAAGACTCCCTAATGGACCATTCCGCGCCGTGGGACCCCTGGCGCGAACGAATGGCCGACCCTTTCGCCTCCCTCTACATAACGGGGATAGGCCTACGAGACAAAACATTGCTAAAAGGCAACTTCCGCAAAGCAGTGGAACACATCGATTTCCAAGGTACCTACGCACCCACGGGTGAACCAATGCAAGAAGCCTTCTGGCGCACCCTCCTCGCAGACCAAAACCCCTACATAACAACCTCAACCGACCGCCGCATTTCCCCCTCTATAAACCTTTCCTCTATCTTCTCGCGCTGGGCCCACCGCCGCGCCTTGACGCGTTCGATCCTCCCCCCGGCCTTCTGGGACCGCAAACCGAATGAGATTTCCGTGCAGCGCTGGATCGAGAGTTTGCAGCATAGTGTTATAAATAAACGGTTTTTCGTTACCGAGAAAGGGTTTGTGGGGGTAGCGCCCGCGAATATTGAGGTCGGTGATTGGGTTTGTGTCGTGCTGGGGGGACGGGTGCTTTTTAGTTTGAGACCGGCGGAGATGGG